>QEOT01006983.1:821-19226 GCA_003123785.1 Pterocarya stenoptera
TTGATTTCAACAATTTCTTTTCTTTTCTTTTTCAGAGAGAAGATAAACCCTATTGACATCAGAGGTACAAGTAACGCAATACATATAACGAGAAAACAAATAAATCTGCTTTGCTGGCCAAGGAATGGATTGCCAACCTTTACAAATGTGAATATCTTGAAGAGAATTTGAGGGTGCTTCCATTCTCCATGTTGGATAAATTTCACTTGGATGGAACACACATTCTTCACAGGCCACTTTGAATAAGCAAGCTTGAGCATCAGAAACAAATCTCCCCTAGATCTTATTGATCTAGACTTTGCTTCTTACATATCCGCTGCGGATGAAATTNTAAAAATCTGATTAGGTATTCCAACTTTAGAAAAATCTAAACCATGAGTCCTAACTGTAATTCCAAATTAACGGCTTCATAAATCCATACAAATTGAATAAAGCGCAAAACGAGAAGTAACCCTTACAAAAACTTGAACAAGTGCGATAGAGAGAACCTGCGAGAGTGGTGACGCCATAGACCAGTCCGTGGAGAACTCCGACCGAGAACCGCGCGAACCCCTGGGCTCATACCCGCCAGTGCTCTCAGGCTGGAATCCATGTCAGCACATGGTAGGGACGCAGTGACGCCACGCCATGTTCTGTCTTCTTTGGAGCTCGGCGTCCAAGCTTGAATCGAAACGTTAATTAAAGATGGGCCAAAAACAAAAGACCTTAAACATAAAACGGCTGGAGAATAATACCCGAGTACGTATTGTGTAGTTTGAGTTGGGCTATGTCCAATTTAAGCCCATGGAGTGTTCAACGGTCACGTTTTAGTTCGCGACCCAAAAATAAATTAAAGAGCACGGCAACTTTATTAACATCATTAGCACAGCCCAATTTTGCTGACATGGCAATGCCATGATCTATCCGTAAAAATCCCGTAGAATTCACATAAAAATAGGTTAGTGTGATATTCTCATTTTATTAAAATTATTTTTTAAAATTTTAAATCTCTCATTTAATTTAAAATTTTAATTTTTATGATTTCTTTTTATTTTATATTGTTTAATTGTTGCATAAAAAAAATCAATATATATAATCATTACTTAAAGATGATTCATTGTCCAGCACTCCTCGTTTTGATTTTTCAAAGTAAATTGGTCCGCACCTCATTCAATTATGTCCATGTCATGTATAACTCATTGTCATGTCTTTATTGCTCCCATCTAATATTTGATTGGCCCTGACGATTTTGAAGGTTGTTGTCAAATTTGAATTGCCCCAAAATAATTTGTGTTGATATTTTTTTCTCTAAAAAATTGATTTTGTCGTACGTGCAACCAACATTTTTTTTTTGGCTTAAATCAAATTAGTAAATGACTCCATCTAATCTAATGACAGCCGGACTACACCATTTTCTAAGCTGTGATCCTTTGTTAGGGGTTAGATATAATTATCGGTTACGTTTATTTAAAAAAAATTAAAAAAAAAATTACGTGAATCTTATATTTATTTTTTATTTTTTAAATGAGTAAATAGACCTTTGCAGTCATAGAATAAGTAAATATATTACATTCTTTTAAAAAAATAAAAAAAATATGTGATTTATATAAAAAAAAATATTTTATTATACGCGCCTGTACTCGTATCCATTTCTCTTTTATTATTCACGCACGTACGAGAGTAACAGCTTCTCCGATCTCTTCTATTGAGCTGATCTATTTAATTAATGGCTCGTGTTTGTCGCTTTGTATATGCGTGTTTGCGTATTAACATGATAAGTAATTTTGCTCGTTGTAAATTACTATTAATTATATATGTTTATAATCGAAACCCAATTAAGACTTTGTACCACTATCTCATTATTATAAGCTAATCAAATAGTGATCGACTTGGTTGAATTAATATATATATAAAGAGAAATGATTAAATGGTTTTAAAAGTAATGTCACTACAAGAAATCAAACATTTTTCAACGCTCAAAATCATCGCAAATACTCTTACTAATTGTTGCAATTGATTATTTGCGGCAATTTCTAATTCGCTGCATGTTCGACGAAATTAAAGTGTAATTTTTTTTTAATCAATTTCAACGATAGGGAAAAATCATCGCAAAAACCTATTAGTTTCGGCGATTTTTATTTGCCGCAACTATCCCAAAAATCGACGTAAATTGTCTTTTTGTTTAATATTAAATCATTGAGAAAAGTCAATTGCGGTGATAACAATCGTCACAAAAGGTTGAAAAATCGCCGCAATTGGCTTGATATTTGTCCCAACGATTTTAAATTATTGTCACTATTATGTATTTGCAACTGGTAATTGTCGCCGAAAAAGAATATTTGTGGCGATTAAGTATCGCCGCAAATAATGTTCATAGACAATAAATATTTCCAACAAAGTTCGATTATGATGCTAAAAGTGTTTTGCGACATACATTAATCGTCGCAACAACAAATGACATTCAAGCCAAACTAATGGAAATGGTAAACTGAGATTGAAAGTTCGAAGGAAAATTAAAAAGAGCACTCTTAAAGAAAGTTAACTTGCCACTCTTAGATAAATATATCTTCTTCCAACTAGCCAATTGACATTCAATCTGCTCAATCATCTCATGTATCAAAAATAGACTTGGCCTTGAAGGAGGCACCCATAGGCCAAAGTACTTCATGAGCAAAGTGGGTATCTTTCAACATATATATTCAAAAGTTTGTGAGTTTATAATTGATGAATACTACAACTAAAATTGCGGCACTGATTGAATTCAATTTTTGATGTTGAACAAGCTAAATTAATATGCAGCCACATGCAGTACTACTTGAGCTCTCTCTCATATATATGTATATGCCATAGATATGTTGGCATATACATATATATATGATGTTGATAATCCTAATCCCATAACAAGGCTAACAACCAAAATTATCTTTGTATTAAAAAGAGGAACATAGATTAAGAACAATAAAACATTAAACAGAGAGACAAAAGCATGATAGAAACTCGATAAGTGTCGTCGCAAAATCTATGTTAATCATGAGTGCTTAATCTAAACACATTTTTCCTGAGTATAACATGAAATATTGGGTCAGTTTGACATGATATGTAAGTAGCCACATCAAAAAAAGGTGTTACCTGACAAAGAGTCATAGAATTTTCTCTCTGCAGAATTTGGGTATTTGATCAGATAAGGAGCTTGGCTCCTATAAGTAAGAAGAAGACCGGGAAATACCACATAAGTAAAGGCAATCTGGATAAATAGTATGGATTATTTATAAGGAGCCTCTTGTAAAGCAAATACATGAATTTATTCTCCAAGGAAAAAATGATTTGATGTAGTGCATAAATAAACCTGTATGGCACATATAGAGAAGTGACCTAAGCTTCTACACCTGCAGCAACAACAAATGACATTCAAGCCAAACTAATGGAAAAGGTAAACTGGGATAGAAAGTTCAAAGGAAAATTAAAAAGAATACTCTTAAAGAAAGTTAACTTGCTACCCTTAGATAAATATATCATCTTCCAACCAGCCAATTGACATTCAATCTGCTCAATCATTCCATGCATCCAAAATAGACTTGGCCTTGAAGGAGGCACCTATAGGCCAAAGTACTTCACGAGCAAAGTGGGTACCTTGCATCCCGATATGCTAGCCATACCATCCACATTACCCAAAACCATGCAAAAAATGCTAGATGAAAGGAATTCTACATGCAAACCCAAAAACAATACTGAACTTGTCAGAATAAAGTTGTTAAACCCTACTTAATGCATCTATATTTTTTGTAACACACCGTTCCCATAGGATAGAGATGCTACTAACATTCATAACATAATGTCCGGTAAAGAGATTCATATCCTAATCACCTCATTTTTTGAAAAGCATAAAAAACTGAAATGAACATAATTGTTTTGAAATTGAACGTAAAATGAAAGAACATAAACTAATCATACGAATGACATGAAAGAATTCTAGTTCTTGTGTGAATATCACTTATGCCTTCCTAAGTCTTTGTACTAAATCTACTCCTGGCCATCCAACTCTACATCATCATAGTCACCATCTGTAAAATTAGACATAGAAGAAAACAGGAAGACAAACAAAAATGAGTAGAATACTCAATAAGTAGCACATCATACTGTAAAATATAATTTAGCCTAGCATAGACTTAATTCCTGATGACTTTTCATACATACATACATCATGAATTAACATAGCATATCTATTCATCATTAACATGAGTGGAAACATACGTAATCATGGCAACATGTAACATGAATGCATAATAACTTGTTTATCTTGTCTTAACATGAAGTGAAACACGCTTGAGTCCGTGTTTCACCTAACTTGCATAACCTGGAGTGAAATACGCTTGAGTCTGTGTTTTACTTAACTTGCATAATCTGGAATGAAACACTCTTGAATCCGTGTTTCACTTAACTAAATAACATGGAGTGAAACGCGCTTGAGTCCTTGTTTCACTTAACTAGCATAACATGGAGCGAAACACTCTTGAGTCCGTGTTTCACTTAATTGGCATAACATGGAATGGAACACGTTTGAGTTCGTGTTTCACTTAATTGAATAACATGGAGTGAAACACGCTTGAGTCCGTGGCACTGTCTTGAAACTTCTTGTCTTTCTTAATGCATGAGAATTCATTAGGCTTCATGAACTTTTCTAACATGGCATACTTTTGTTCATAACATAACATGACATATTCTTGTACATGGCATAGCATAGCATAACATGACATGACATAGCATGATCTGAACATTTTATGAAATTCCATGGCATACATGATCTAAGTACTACATGAACATGGCATACATCCTCTAAGTATTACATGAACATGGCATATATAATCTGGCTATTCTATTACATGGCATACTAGACTTAGATTACTACACGAACATCTCATAGCTTCCATGTGATTTTAGTAACATTCATTCATTCAAACCTAATCTCATATTTCATCAAAGATCGTGAAAGAAAATCTAACCTTGACTTGTCTCTTAGCGTAGCGTAGATAACTATCATAAACACATCATATTTTTATACAAAACAATAATATTCACAGTACGCATGCATTTATATAATCATACTATTTACCTCTTAGTGCTGCTTCTTGATTTCAACTTGAAGCGCTTTACCTATACGAAGTACTAGATGTTATTAATTTTCTAGATAAATGTGTCATGGTTCTTTACGTGTTTGAATACAAAATTGGAATTTAACATATTAGTTATCTTGTTTCCATGCAAATTTAATGAATACTTGTAATATATAAATAATCAAGAATAAATAGCTTAGTAGTATAATTGGGTTTAATAAAGATCTGCTAGTGTGTTTGGATAGGCTATGATGGGTTTCGAGTTCGAGGGATTTTGCTTCTGATGAAGATGAAATTAAGTTTTGGGGCTGTCTCATTCATTCGGTCTTCAAGGATTTCAATGGTTCTTTGATTTCCATGAAGGAAAGATGTGATTTTTACTAGCTAATTTGTCAATGGTAGTTGATGGGTTTTAGGAAATTTGGTTTTTGGAGCTTCGAAATTCATATAGTATTGTTTGAGATTGATCCTTCTGTTCAGCTAGAGGAGGAGAAGAAGATTACGGAGGCTCACGGCAACTCTCACTACTTCATATTCTTCTTCTTCCTTTTGTATCTCTCTTCTTCTCCTTCTCTCTCTCTTTGTCTCTCTCCAACGAATTCGATTATTTCTGATTAACTGATCGAGGTTTGACGCATTCCGATCCACCATTGCTAGAAACCATGGGTCTCTTTTCTCTTCTTCTCTCTCTCTCTCTCTCTCTCTCTCTCTCTCTTCCAATTTCTGGGTCTTTTTTCAACTATTGCTCAGTTTGGTTATCGAGAAATTACAAGTAAAGGAAGTGGAAACCATATGCAGAGTCTATTATTTCATGGTTTTTTTCAACTTGAAAACCTACCTCAACCAAGTTAAAGAGTTATTATGTTTGGCAGAGCTGTGGATTGAAAAATCTAAGATTTGGAACTCTTTTTCCTTTTCTTTTTTTTTTTTTTTTCCATTTACGTTTCCTGGTAAACAAACAAAGGAAAACCATTACTGAAGCGGTAGTGTATTCGTATTAAAGAATTATATTAGAGGTGGATGGATTCATGTATACTGATTAAAGTTTCTCTCTTTCTTTTCTACATTTTTTAAGGTTTTGGCATTTTTTTTTAATATTAACTACTGACGTTAGCCGGTTCCGCAGCGGGGATGCAGAGGCGGTTGTTCCTAGCATTTTTGTTTCAAATATGTACACGAGGTAAACGCCTTTTTTTTTTTTCAATTAAACCACTATTTTTTGTAGGTGTTGGTTGCAAAGACTTCCAAATTTTTATCATCTTGATGTGTTCACATTGACATATGCATCCTTTTTTCTATTGATGGTTTGAAAAATAAAAAATAAAAAATAAAGGATCATGCTACAGTCACTGCTCGGGAGCTGGGAACTACCTTTAGTTATAGGAATTTTTTTTTCATACATGTATTTGTTAACACTTTTAAATGTTTTTTAAAAACATAAAAAAAAATCAATATTATTAAAACATACTTTCTTAATTATTAAGTAAAAAAAATATAAAAATAAAATAAAAAATCATAGTGATAGAATCGAGCGGTAAAATCAAACGGGAAGAGTAGTATTATCCAAAAATAAAAGCCCAATTGGAATTGGGAGCCGAAATTCAACTTTGCAGTCCAGTCGACCTCCCCACCCTTTCACACGCCCATGGCCCATGGCCCATGAGTTGGTACTCGGTTGTTGAAGACGTGAAGGCTACGTACCAAAATCACGACCGTTGCGAACCAGACACGCAGTTTTCCATCCATCTTTCATTATCATCTATGGATTGTCGAAGACTGTTATGAAAGAAATAGAAATATAAATGAACTAAAGAAATCGATGGATAAGAGTAGAGTTTTGGATCGACAGACTGTTTAATCCGTGTAATACTTATGCCCATTCTCTATTATTGAAATAGAATAATTCTTCTGATCATGCACTTTTCATTACCCCACACCCCACGACCCACATCTTATAAAAAAAAATATCAAGTATAGGATGTGGGAATGAATAATAATTGATGTATAACAAAATTCATTGAAATAATCCATGAATTTATTATTAATATAAATCCAATTTACAAGTAAAGACTTGAATTTATTAATGGAACATGCAAGATTCGGTGCAACTCATTTAGATGCCGTTAATAAACGAGTTTATTGCATATTAATTTCCTGGATCCAAAAAATTAATTATCAAATCTACTCTATTATAATAAATGGTTATCTAATTGTAAATAGTAATTTTTGTTATTTTTCCGTTAACTTTTCTTATTTTTCTGTTAAGTCATGTTTTACCAAAAGGCTCTTAAGACCCTTGACCATTTGACATGTAGCTCCCTTATAGAATTTAATGAATGATCTTGTTTTACCAAAAGATTTTTAAGACTCTTAACCATTTAACGTGTAACTTTCTTGTAGAATTTAATAAATGATCATGTTTTACGAAAAGGCCCTTACCATGACGCACATGAATTGACGTCTTTTTTTCATGTCATTGTTGTTCTGACAGTATACTCATTTTCCTCTCTTTTTGTTTCAATTTTTTTAAATAAAAAATTAAAATGACTTTACTCTTTAGAACAGAAACACTTTGAGCATTCTCATAATAAAATTCAACTTTAAGTAAATTTAACTAACTAAAAAAATACTTAAAACAATCAATATATAATATTAATTATTAATTTAAATAGATTATTATTATTATTATTAATTTGATTAAAATATAATTATTATTAATATTTTAATTAGTAGAACTATAAAATGTGATAAAAATAAAAATGAAAAAAATTATTAAATTAATAATACTTTATTATTATATAAAGAGTAAATAGATAATCCAATATGAATGCAGACTAATGTTCATATTTTGCTGAAATTTAGATTTTTTTTTTAATCTTGATTTTTTTGTCTTTTTTAATCTTGTATTTTCTTTTTCTAAACAAATAAATTACTAATTTTTTATTTCTTTTCTTTATTTAAATCATTACGTCAGTTGCCCCGGCCGTTGCCTAGAATAATGTTTTTATCATAATTGAGAGGTAGACGGGGGAGGGATTTGCTGCACAGCATTACCAACCAGGGAACCGCTCGGTATGAGAGAAGAAAATTGAGTCTTTAGTCCCACATAGAGAAAAGGAAATAAGAACCAGCCAATCCTTCTGCTACATAGTGAAGCATTCAAAATTTCATACACATCTCAAAGCCGTGGAGTGGTGCGGTGAGCACAAAGCGAACTATTCTTTCGCCTTTTACTAAAGAATACCGTGTGCTCGCCGTTTACAGCGGCATACATCAATTTTTTTAAGGGGATTTTCTCTGGATTTCCTCACCAATTCTAGTTCAGATTTCCTTCGTTTGTAACATAGTAATTCTTCTTTTTATCCAAGTAGCAGAAGGCTTATCATCATGATCCAGTTTAACCTAGCCCAGACCCACTTGCATTAGCCCATGTTGCACAGTCCCCTCAAAGCTACACGGTTTAGATTCATTTACGTCCAAATTTCAGTGCCAACTGCTAAGGAATAATTTTTTCTGATCTTCGTGTTCATTGAGTCAAACTCAATTTCTGAAACTAGGCCTGATCCAAATTTGAAGTAGTCTTCTAGCCATACTGATATGCAATTCCAATAAACTGCACCCATTGTCGAGTATATAAAGAGGATCTAAACTTGTCAACTTGTAGTGTTCAGAGCCGAGATTGCAATAATTCAGCCAATCCTCAGGGATAATAATTTGCCAACTGATATGGAAACCTTGACCCTTGTATTTAGGAGAAATCAGTGAAACGGTCATCCTTGTATCTTGTCCATAATTATAGGCGTTTGATTTGTAGTTTATATTTTTACACTTACCTTGTGTACAATCTGTCTATATAAATGAGGTACTTCACTCTGGATCCATCATCCAGAATTGTTCCAATTTCAGTTTTTTTACAATCCTTATGAAAAGCTTGACAGTTGTCCTTTTTCTTTTTAAAAAAAAATCCGATAAATATTTAAATACTAAAGCTGATTTAGCAAAATCTTTGACATTGAATTTGAGAACATTAAGATTTAAACAAATCCACTAGATAGAGCAGCCTAAGAACTATAGAAGATTCTCACTAATGTGGATGGCTACAACATGTTTTCTGATCAAACTTGGACATCAAATGGATCATTAGTTTCTCAACAACCAAATAAATATATTTTCAAGACCCATATGTAAGCTGAATGATTGAGTTGCTCAAATAGTACCTGCGTGAGGTATACTTAATTAGAAAATTCTTTTATTCTTTTTTCAATTAAATCACCCTGTTATGGGGACATGACATTACTTTCAAACCATTAAAAAATAAATAAAACAAGCAATTATCCTAAAGATTTAGCCAACTTGATCATTTAATTAGTTTGCTATTACTTTTTTTCAAAGAAAATATGAACAACTTTGTCACCAGTGATTTTCTGCATATTGATTGTACTCCAACATGTGCAGATCCATAACATATTTCATTAAGATATTGATCGTGAAGCACGCAGTTAACCACTGCATATTTGTGAAATCAATTACTGCTGCCTTAAAAGTGCGATAATCATTCATGAGATGCAATGTCTGATTATAATACACCCTTTAGTATGCTGAACATCTATTTTCTTTCGACCGTATTTTAGCAGGCTGCTAGGAATCAGATAACTAATGCATGCAATTTTAGCTCTCTCTCTCTCAAACCATTTTTTTCTCTCTAATTCCCTGCATTTTCTTTCACTTTTTGACATTTCCTTCTGTCCAAACAATAAATATAAGGCATGGTAAACTCCATGTGATTGGTGGCACATCACCAATGTTAAAAATGGAAGAGGAGAATAATATTTGCATCCGTCTTATTTGATTTAAGTACATTTTTTACAAATAAATAAAGTTATAAGAAACTAAGTATGGAAACATGTACATATGGTAAGTGGACTAATTTAGACTAATGCCTAGAATTAAGGTGATTGCTGATTTTATGGAGGCTAAGAATATGGGAAGATATAGCTATCAATACTCCTCCTCAAGTTGGTGTATGTAGATCCGTAATGCCCTACTTGCATGAAAAATGATGGAAAAGATCTTGACCTAAGGCTTTGATGAAGATGTCGGCAACTTGTGTCCTTTGAAGAAGTATGAACGGCTGTGAGAAGTCCCGACCGAATCTTATCACGAATAATGTGGCAATCAATCTCAATATGTTTGGTACGCTCATAAAACACTGGATTGTGTGCAATATGGAGAGCAGATTGATTGTCACAATGTAAGGTGAAGGGATCGGTATGCAGAATGCCAAGGTCAGCGAGAAGTTCTTCAACCAGGTGAGTTCACATGTGGTGACTGTCATAGCGTGATATTCAGCTTCAGCGGAAGAGAGAGCCACGGTAGTTTGTTTCTTTGTACACCATGATATCGGGCTGGAACCTAACTAAATGAAGTAGCAGGTGGTGGAACGACGAGTGGTGGGATAGCTGGTCCAATCAGAATCAGTATATGCTGTGACATGTAAATTGCTAGAGGAAGAAAAAAAATGCCTTGGCCTGGACTGCCTTTGATGTAACGAAGAGCATGGGTAATTGTAGTCATGTGAGGAGCGCAAGGAGCATGCATGAACTAACTGAGAATATTTACTGCATAAACAATGTCAGGTCGGGTGATGGTGAGATAGATGAGGCAGCCAACAAGACGTCGATAAGTGCTAGGATCGGGAAGAAGGTCGACATCTTCATTGCTGAGCTTCAAGTGTTATTCCATACGAAAAGGAGTAGTTCGGGCACCAAGTTGCCCACTGTCAGAAAGAATGTCAAGAGTATATTTGCGTTGATTAAGAAATATACCTTTGTGAGAATGAGCAACTTCGAGTCCAAGAAAATATTTTAGAGAACCAAGGTCTTTTGTTTTGAAGTGAGTAAAGAGAACTCTTTTCAAAATCTCGATCTGAGAGAGATCATTACCAGCAACCAAGATACCATTAACATAAACAAGGACAAGAGTGATACTGGTGTGAATAACAAGAGTGAATAAAGATTGATCCGCCTAAGACTACTGAAAACCTGCATCAATGAGCACAGTGGTTAGTTTAAAAAATCAGTTGCGGGAGGCCTGTTTGAGACCGTAGAGTGATTTTCTGAGGCGGCGGACACGAGTCTCCCCCTTTATGCAATATCCGGGTGGCGGGGTCATGTATACTTCTTCATCGAGATCACCATGTAAGAAAGCATTGTTTATATCAAGTTAGTGAATGATCCATTGTTTTGTAGCAGCAACAACCAACAAGCACCGAACATAAGTTATTTTGGCGATGGGGGCAAAAGTCTCATAATAGTCAAGGCCTTCAACCCAAGTGTAGCCCTTAGCTACAAGTCGCGCTTTATAGCATTCGATGGAGCCATCCGCTTTGAGCTTAGTTTTGAATACCCATTTACAACCAATGGGCTTGTTGCCAAGAGGGAGTGGTTCAAGTGTCCAAGTTGAATTATCCTCAAGGGCACGGATTTCAGCAGGCATGGCCTCTCGCCAATGAGAATGAAGAAGAGCATCAGAGTAACATGAGGGTTCAACAGAAGCAGTGAGAGCAGTCAAGAAGGTAAGGTGAGAAGGTGAAAAACGTGAATATGAAAGAAAAGCAGATAAAGAATAAGCAGTACTTGAGGTCCGTGCAACGGGTGAGGATGTTGTGGGCTCCATGGGAAGAGTTGGACAGACATAGTCGTGGAGGTAGGCAGGACGAGTAGTGGTGCAGTGAGGGCGAATAGAGGGAGGTAGAGGTGTAGGAGGTGAAGTTTCTGGAGGACTAAGGGAAGAAGAGGGAAGAGATGTGGGTGGTAAAAGAGAACCAAGGACAGGAAGGGGAATGATGGGTGGAGAGAGAAGAGGTGAGTGAGATATGTGCTGAAAAGGAAATTTTTGTTCATGAAAAGTAACGTTGCGGCAGTAGAAAATGGCTTGTGTGTCAAGATTGTAGAGTTTGTAAGCCTTGTGAGTGCTAGGGTAGCCTAGGAAGACACATTTGGAGGCACTGGGAGAGAATTTATCACGATGAGCGTGGAGAGTTTGTGCGTAACAGATACAACTGAACACATGAAGATGGTCATAAGTGAGTGTTTTATTAAAGAGGATCTCAAAAGGGGATTTATTTTGGAGGTGACGACTTGGAGTACGATTGATGAAATATGCAGCAGTGAGAACACAGTCACCCCAAAATTTTAAAGGTAAATGGGCCTGAAAACAGAGACTACGAGCAATATTGAGAAGGTGCTGATATTTACGTTCTGCAACACCATTTTGTTGCATAGTTTCAACATAGGTACGTTCATGAATAATGTCATGATCATGAAGGTAGGATTGAAATTTGTGAGAGAGAAATTATTATCCATTATCAATTTGAATGATTTTAATAGTAGTATTGAATTGACTCCTGACGAAAGTAAAAAAATGTATGAGATGAGTGTAGGCTTCAGATTTATAATGCATAAGATATATTCAAGTAGTGCAAGAAAATTCATCAACTAGGGTGAGAAAATAATGAGCCCCACATATGAAAGATGTATGATAGCCTCCCCAAATATCACAAAAAATACAATTAAAAGAAAAAATATTTTTATTAGCATGAGAAAGAAAAGGTAATCTGGTGTGCTTTGAACAAGCACAAATTTCACAATCAGAAATAATACAAGAATTATTAAAAATGCTGGGACTGATGAAACTAGAAAGGTAACCTAGGCGTTGGTGCCACAAGATTTTATTGGCAGTAGGTTGCGCGGAGAGAGCTAGGATGGGATTAGGGCGGTATACGTAAAGCCCATTGCAAAAATCACCCGCTCCAATCGGCCTCATCTAGTGTGGGTCCTGAAATAGACAAGTGGTAGAAGAAAAGGAGACAACACAGAAATTAGTAGTGGTGAGTTGAGGGACAGATAACAAATTAAAAGAAAATTGAGGGATATAAAGGACATTATGTAAAGTGAGGGTGGGAGATAAGATGCAAGTGCCGATGGCTTCAATAGAAATGGTATGGCCTGTGGGTAACTGAACCATTCTTTCAGAAGATGGGCTCTGTAAAGTGGAAAATGAGGCACGGCAGTGACACATGTGGTCACTGGCACCGTTATCTACCACCCAATCACGGTGGGGATCAAAAGAAGCAGAGAGAGAAGCAATATTACCAACAAAATGGGTTGAGGACTTGGAAGGATTGAGCAGCTCCATGAATTTCTGGTAGAGATCCGACGACAATCCAGGAAAGGGGCTCAAGATGGAGAGGGAAGCAAAGGCGTGATTGGCAACACTCGGTGGTTTCCCGAGGAGAGATGGGTGAGTCTGAGTGAGTGGTTTGTGACCGGATGGGTAACCGATCAATCGCCAGCATCGGTTGCGAAGGTGGCATTCCTTGCCGCATTTTGTGCACTTGAGTGGTGATTTCGAACCAGCAGAGGACCGGGCTGCCAAGGCGAGAGGATCAGATGGTGGTGGCCGCAGATGCAAGAGCCGCTGATGCTCTTCCTGAAATAAAATGGAGAAAACTTTGGAGATGGAAAAGAGAGGTTCTAGAGCAAGAATCTGGGTTCGGAGAGATGCAAAGGAATCATTGAGGCCAAGTAAGAATTGAAAAATACGTTCATCTTCAGCTTGTTGTTGTAATTGTTTGAGATCCTGGTTGTTCTGTAAATAGTTGAGTTCATCCCAAATTTGTTTAATTTGGTTGTAATATTCATGGACGGAATTTGTGGTTTGGTGCAAGGAAGAGAGTTCATGCTTGAGATGATAAACACGGGCATTGTTGCCGTGACAGAAACTGGAGGTAAGATCAAGCCAAACAGCACATGGATCATTATGATATTCAAGAGAGTTGGCAATGGAGGGGCTGATGAAGTTCAAGATCCTGGTAAGGACCATGTCCTTGGTTTGATTCCATTGTTCGCAGTCTGGAGAGCTAGGATCATGAGTGGGGAGAGAGCCATCAACAAAACTGAGTTTGTTCTTGGCATTAAGGCCTAGTTTGGGTAGTGAAAAGTGTTGAGAATTGTTGTGAATAATTATGAGTAGAGATTGAAGTGAGTTTGTGGGTCCCATTGAAAGTGTTTTGAGTTGTTTGGATGTATGAAGTATGTTGAGTTGTTGACTTTTGGATAGATAGTAGAAAAAAGTGTGGGTCCCATAAATATTATAGTGATTTTATAATAGTGATAAATATTATAATAATTTTATTATTGTAATTTTATTTTAATTTATATTAAAATATTATACTGATTTTCTTTTTAATTTATATATAATAGTGATAAATATTATAGTATATTTTTTATATATATAATAGTGATAAAAATTATAGTGATTTTATTTTATTTTTATATTATAATAGTAATACATATTATAATTTTCTTTTTCTTTTTCCTCTCTCTCTCTCTCTCTCTCTCTCTCTCCCTCCCTCCTCTGGCCCAATCCCCTCTAAACGCCCGAAATGGGTTTCAGCCCAGCCCGGACACCGCCGTGCGCCGCCCAACCTCACCGCCACCACCGGCGACTCCCTCTCACGCCGGTGACTCCCCCAGCCACCACCGATGTCCCCCACGCGCGGCTCTCTCTCTCCCCTGCGCAACCCAACCGAAATGGATTTTAGTTGTTAATCCTCCATTTGCGCCGTCGTACGCGGCCACCCAGCGTCACCGCCACCACCGGTGACTTCCTCTCACGCCGGCGACTCACCCTAGGGGTGTTCATCCGGGTTCCAACCCGGGAACCCAGGTACACCCGGACCGGAATCCGGGTTTCAAACCCGGGCCGGAACCAGGACCAGCCCGGGTCAAACCCGGGCCAGAACCCGGTTTTTTTTTTTTCTCGTCTTCTTCTTCTTCTTTCTTTCTTTCTTTTTTAGTTTGTGTTCACGAGTTTGATAATTATGATATAACTGATATTATTATTTACACTTTCAAAATTATTTAAGTGTAATAATAACAAAAATGTGGTCTATATACTATTTTTTAAAATAAAAATGTGGCCCAAGTTTTTCTTTCTTAGGTGGGATTTGTTATAAGGTGGAAAGATGACAAGGGCATATTTCTTAGTCTAGATTTTTGAGAAAAATAATGTGCTTGATATTAAAAAAAAAAAAAACCGGGATCCGGGTTGTAAACCCGGGTTTTGCAACCCGGGTTCCGGCCCGGATTTGTTCCGAGCCGGAACCCGAAACCGGAATCCGGTTTCCCGGGTTCCGGACCGGGCCGGGAAACAACTCGGCCCAGATGAACACCCCTAACTCACCCAGCCACCACCGATCTCTCCCACGCACAGCCGATTCTCTTCCATGCGGTAACCCAACCGAAATGGGTTTTACCCATTTCTGTGCATTTTCGCCGCCGTACGTGGCCACCAAAGCCACCACGAACCTTCTTCTCCCTCTCTGTCCCACCTCTCGCACGTGAGCTTGTGATAAATGTAGTTGATGGATCTGTTTTTGGAGAAGAATGTGTGAGAAGGGTGAGAAGAGAGAGCGTCCGAGAAGTGAGAATGTCTCTGGCCGTACGCAAACTGTGTTTGGATGTAAAAGTAACTTCACCCGTACAAAGTCTCCTCAGAGTATCTGAGGAGACGTGGACACCCAAACACAGTCTAAGTGCGCGGGTCATGGCTTTTTGCCATTTTGAAAAATTATCTCCTGTAAGGAGACCAGAAACAAGAATTAGGTTAGGGGAATCAGAGGGATGGAGGTGATATGGGGAGAGGACAGTGGAAGAGGAAGAGGAAGATGAAGAAGAGGCCATGGAGGGCTCAGGTAGGGTAGGGATCGGGTTAGATCTGATACCATGTTAAAAATGGAAGAGGAGAATAATATTTGCATCCATCTTATTTGATTTGAGTACATTTTTACAAATAAATAGAGTTACAAGAAACTAAGTATGGAAACATGTACATATGGTAAGTGGACTAATTTAGACTAATGCCTAGAATTAAGGTGATTGCTGATTTTCTGGAGGGAAAGTATATGGGAAGATATAGCTGTCAATAACCAATAGAATAAATATCGATTAATTTACTTTTTGATTGCTGATGCCTTAGTTTGTAAAACTAAAACCCATGTAATAAAACTTTAGTAGCTATATCATTACTCTAGGATATATATGCTTAGGATAGTTATACCATAAGCTTTTGGGTTAAATTTTCTGGGGTTATTTTAAAATATCAAAGTAACAAGGGACATGCGGAGGTGATTAGGTATGCCAGTAGGTATGTTAGGCCTGCCTTTTCCTTCTTTCTTCTCGCAGATAGTGCTCAACAACATCAAGTTGGCCTTTTTGTTGCTTTCCTTAGGCCTTAAAATCTTAACCCTGTCAAAATTCTGGCTGACATGTTTACTTAGTTTAAGGTTCAGTACACCCCACTAGGTAAATGAAAAGAAAGGGAAAAGAGCCATCCATGTCTTGAAAGGCTATTTGTCTGCACCTAAAGATCTCCTCTTACATTATTTTTGTTTATTATCTTTCCTTTGCTTAGATTTGTTGGCGTTGCATATTTAGGTAAATGATCCCAACACTTCTACAAAATTTGAGCAGTTTTAGAAAACGTTTCAAATGAATGTTTTCTATGTTATCATGAATAATGAAGGCAGGAGGGGTCTCTTAGTTGCTTTTAAGAGGTGGACACTGGACAAATGGGCATCTAGGATTAGAGTCATGATTATTTGGGTCAATTGATAATTCGCTAGAACATCATGATGATACTCATCTTTGAAAGATGCCAGCTAATGGAAGAGATGGTTGGTGAGATTTACCAGTTAGCAACATAAACCTTTTTCTTTTTGCCTACCATAATGGTGAAAACAACGGTGAAATGAGGAAGAGTCCTTGACAATTATGTTGAGAAATCTTGAATTCTCTCAGGACTGCTTTATAGCAGCACCATGGATTTTTACCTAGGATTTTTGTTCTGTTTTTCTTTTCCAATATTTCACTTAATAATGACAGTAAAAATGAGTCAGTTGTGGAAAATGATTGTTTGCTTTACCGTACTTAAAAAGAATTTGAAAAGATACTCATTTGTTTTGACAGATAAAAATTAAAATCTAATCCACTTCCTAATAAGATATTAGCCAGGTGATCAATAAAGCCTACACTTGAATAGCTCCCATGTCAGAAGAAACAAGGATATAAAATCCTGCTATCAGTGCAGTACTCCTGAAAACATAAAGTGATGCACTGTGGTCTGCCCACTCAATCAGTTGGAATCGGCCCCATTTCGTTATTAAATTTATCTATTTCAATTCAGTTCAGTCTAATTTTAAGTTAAGTCTAACATCCAAATATCCAACTCTCATATTACTAAATTCATCTCAACTTAAAATCTCTTTACACGTAAGACCCATAATTTTTTTCAATTCAACACTTCTTTACATGCGGGACCTATAACCTTTTTCAACTTTCTATAAATACATCTAAACTTATCTAAACATCCAAACATAGTTAAACTCATCTTAGGTGGATCCCATAAAACTCACTCTACCATCTCAACTAATTACTATTCATAAAGAACACAATTCAGTTCAACATCTAAACACAACTTTAGGAGGAGCAAGTATCGTAACGATGCTTCGTTTGTTATAATATGTTTCCAAAAATTCTATTCTTCATCTCCACATATTATATATTACGTATTTTCTTTTCTCTTATGATTTATGGATGATAGGGAAAAGAATTTAATTAGTTTAAAAAGTATTAAAAAAAATATAGTATGTAGTATATGGGAATGATGAGTATCAAAGTTCATTTGTTTTGTATATCTCAAGGATGAATATGAAAAGTCTCGGTGGTAATGATGTCTTAAAAGATTGCAAAAATGAAAGGAGACTTGTTACCTAGGTGAAACCATTTCAAAAATCAACGAGTGAAACACTTTGTGCGCAATAGAAGATTTTGTTTCTATGAAATCTCCAAAGTGGCTTATGAATAGACCTATCCGTTATGATTTCATGTCTTTCAAAATGATGACTAATGCTCAAGGACACATGTGAAACCAAGAATTATCATTGCAGCAACAAATATCAATCAACTTAGATTGTTAAATTCCACCCAGGTTTTAATCTACATGAAGAGACTCTGTTCATCTTTTATTCATCTTAACTAATTTTTAGGAAAAGAACTTCTATTGTGCATTTTCACAAACTTCCACATGATGCTCTGCTCTGAATATTCTAAAACGCCATACACAGTTCTAGCCTTGGCCATGGGTATTAGCAAAATTATGAAAGGGAGGAGGAAAAACAGAAAAGAACACATGATCATAAAAACTAAACATCCTACTTTGCCTTGTCTTTCCTCTCTCTCTCTCTCTCTCCCTC
>QEOT01006983.1:20016-58207 GCA_003123785.1 Pterocarya stenoptera
CTCTCTCTCTCTCTCTCTCATGAATCGGGTCTCTTTGAAAGCACATATATAGTTGGCATCATCAGGACTCGATTATTTGTTGGGGCCATATGCAAATATTCAACACCCTCAACTGCACAAAGATGTAACTTCACGGTCAGAAGACCACGCCCGTGAGCAAAGAAACAGGCCCCATTGATATGATACAGTTATCAACTATTCTGAAAAATGGAACTGATCATTGAAGGATTCACTTAGCACTGTGGTACTTGTGCTGGCATTTGCTTAGCTAAATTTGTTGTTTAGATGGAAGTAAATTGAATCTAGTGATATTTTGCTCCTCGATAATTTATTCTCATGAACTTATTTTGCTGATTTGATGATTTTATCGAGGTATATAATCATTTGGGCATAAGTGGATTAAATCTTACATAGGATAGCATTCACGAAGGCTTGATAGATATGGCATAAATATATCTGAAACTACAGGCTTAAGCTTTTGAGTTGAAATGATGGTCCAATATGTTATAACAACCTGAAGGATTCAAATTAGATTGCAGACGACATGCCTTGTACCAATGTATTTTTAAAGATTTCCCATATATTTTGTTTTCATTTTTTTTTAGATTGTAGCTTTTTAAAGGTCATTTCGTGCACTTCAACTATACTTGACTTTCCCTTTTCAATAGAGCAAATCCATTACTGATGCCATTTAGCTTTCTCTATATAGGTTGAGATTAAGCTCCTCAAAAAGAATTTTGATTAGATGACTGCAACCAATGGGCAGATTTCATTTTCCCTCTGTTTTGGATCTTTTTTCCTCCTCCTCCCTTTCTGTTTGTAACTTTATATTGTAGCTATTTGGTAATATTTTTTTGGGCTTACTTTTGAGCATCTCTCCATTTCAATCCCACGTTCATAATTCATTGAAAAGGTAGAGATAAAAGGAAGCAGCACAGGAAATATTTGAGATGTGAGGCAAGAGATAAAAGCCCCCACATAATTATATATTTGAGTGTGGTTTAAGAATTCAAAGTCTAAGAGAATATACCCGATTTAAATTTAATTAGTGAAATAGATAATCATTGATTAAGAGGGTGTAACTGAAAATTAATATATCTTTCTGGCTTTTATGTAGAAGTCCCCAAGCCCCCTTATCAGCCACATTCAAATTTCCAGCAGCTTGTAGCTTAAAACATGGCTTTCTGCACTATCAACATATAATATTTGTTTCATCTCTATCTCCGTGCACCATAACTCTTTAAATATGGCTTGAAAAAAGTCCTCCATTCAATTGAAAAATAATCTGTAACAAAAGAAAACACTTTACACTTCACCAGCTTTTATCACTTTACTGGATTCCTGGGTTGTTTTTACTTTTTGTAACTCTATGTTTTTCCTATCAGAAAATTTCTCCACAATTATGTTCTTGATAAATGCATCTGCTCGAGCAACTTTCTCGGTCTCTATGCTGCATCTTCCCAATTAGTTTTTTCTTTTGTTCATCTTCTTAGATTTTCTTAGTTTCAGAGCTATATTTTTTCTTCACTTGCTCAAAGCTGACACAAACACAATCATAGCAGAGAGAGAGACTTGTTTCCCTAAGAGAGGACCAGCAAATGATCCGACAATACATGGTGGAGAGAAGGGAAATTCTGGATGGAATGCCTGCGTAGCTCGAGACTTTTTTTTTTTTCCTTGCTTCTTTTAACACACTCCTCACATTTTAGTATCCTCTTCTTATATAGGTATATATTTATATTTTCAACCACCAACAATGCTATATGGAACATTCCATTCTCGAGATCGAGACAGTTCGTTATAGCTGTATTGTTCCTATTGCACACACAAGAAAACACATGATCAAATGTTATCATTTCACTGAAGAAGTCTTTTCAGTTGTGTTCAACAGCATCGTGGTGTGTATGGTTTATGGGAAGATGTTAGCCCTATGCTGTATCCATGCAACATGTTGACCAGTGAGGTGTTCAATTGGCAATAATATTTAGCAGTTACATCAGTTCAGAGGTAAGAAAAATGAACCATTCAATTAAAAAAGAATGATTGAAATTCTAAGAAATCCCACTAAAAAATCTAGATCTTCCTGTTTCAAAAGTAACTTTTACATTGCAACAGAGGGATCAATCAGATGTTGGATGAACATTTCTGCAGGGATAATTACAGAGAAAAGTACAAGCAAAGGACAGCCATACATGCATCCATCAGAAAGACCCACCACCCAGGAAAGCTGGATGATAGAGCAAGCCAATAGAGCCTCTCTGGATCGAATATAAGGGCTCCATTGCCGGGTATCCAACCAGCACCAAGGAAAGAAGAAAATAGCAACAGCATATAAACAGTTCCAAGCAATGTCTTTTGGTAGTCAATTTTTTGAAGGGATTACGGGTAAGGGGTTCCCAGCCCACTAGCTTCTGTACCCTTGTGCTGAAAGCATGGAAGGCCCTGTACAATCATGATGCTCTTCAAGGATAAAACAAATCCCAACTTCTATATCCGGAAACCTTTTCGATAAATCAACATTAACAAAGACCTTAAAAAGTTTAAGCCCCACATTTTGCCTCTTGTTTCCTTCATTTCTAAGTGAGAAAGCACGACATGCCCACTTCAACACTAGATGGTCATTTCCCCCCACCTTGTACAAGAGACAATTGTGGCCACATCCTCCCTCAAAGAGTCAAAAGTAGGTAGCCTTGGGAATGGAGTAAGATATTGCAGAATAATAGTAATAAGATATATATTTTTTGAATAACTGTTACCTGATCCACTTCCATTAATCTTGCACTTAATATTGCAAGCAGAAATCATCCTTAAATATAGGTTCTACAGGCCATACAAGTTTCCTTCATTTGTTTTAATTCATTCCTTCGTCAAAATACAAGTTTGAGAATTTACAGAAGAATGAAAAAACAATGGAACTCCATAAACATGTTAAACATAGATCTTACCAAATTATCCATCGGAGCCGATTAAGCAATAGCTTTATCCCGAAACAGAAATAAAAATAGCATAATTTTCATAGAGGTTGCTACACCATTTTTTAAAAAATGGTTCTTAGCCATTTAACTTGTCTTTGTACTGTATGCATATCTTAGAACCCAAGCTGTGTACATACACTGAAGGGGATATTCCATCTCATATCCTCGATCGAGATGTTAAACAACAAAAAAGGAAAACAACAAAACAGTACAAGGATCATAGTTGCGGGGTAGAGTTCAACAGTCAACACTAAGCTGTCAGGTGCTGCAGGAAAAAACATTATACTAATGAGGACATTGACATTCAGTAATTCTATCCAGCAGAGACTCGGCCAAAATTCGGTTCTGGCACTCAGCTGCATGTCTAGAGTTTGGTCATCTGGCTTCAAAATTCACTGCTGCAATTCTTATAACAGCAAAAGCACGGCAAAAGTTTTAAGGAAAAAATATCTCGTATATAAGAGAAGGAAAATGATTTACACACATTGTACATACAACAATGTTATAAAATAATGGATATTTTTATAAAACATCTTATAAAAATAACAACATTTTATAAAAATATCCTCATTTTATAACTTTATTATATAATATATTATAGAATGTGTTATATGTATATCATTACTCGTAAAAGAATGCCTAACAGGACACAAAAGATATTTAGCACGTTTCTAGAAAATGAGTTCTAAAGACACGTAAATTGATATAACTTTCCATTTCCATGCCGTAAAATCACAAACACAAACTATTTACACAATGATCCTTTAAAATCCGAATTTCTTTTAAAGAATAATGCTACATACAAGTCATAAATTATGTAAGCGTCGTACATCACTTTTGAAAAAAGAGTAGTCTCTACTATTAAAAAATTAATTTTTTAATGTGGGTCACTCACTTTTTTTACAACAAGTACGCGACGTTTGTGTATTCCATGACTACAAATATCATTTTTTTTTTTTAAATAATGATGTTTTTATTATTAATTTATAAAAACACCTTTATTTTAAAACATAATTAGATAAAGAATTATAAAAAATAATTGTGTGTCTATCCATATTTCTTTTCCTTGCCATATCTCTGAAAAAAAACTCTTTCTAACAAAACCCATCAGGTACACTTGGGCTTGAAGGTTCTTCAAGATTTAGACAAAAAAAAGGCCATGTCAAGGAAAACCCGAGGTTTTCCAAGATCTAGACAAAAATGGGCCATGTTAAGGATATAGGCCATTACTTAAGTAAAATAGTAAACCCACCACAAACAAACAGACAACAAAATTATTTAGCCCATTTGGTTCTCGAGACATGTAGATTAAGCACCAAAGACCGTCGTTTAAGCTATCATATAAAGTCAAGCCTATGCTCCAAGAAGTCCCAATCACTAGAGGAAAATATATTCTTGGGGACACTCTACTTTGTAATTAGCTTCATCTACTACTATCCAACAATGCCATTTAAATCGCTGACAATAAGAACTTTACGAAAAAGTTATCCTACTTGTACAGCTAAACACACAAGACCTAAATTCCCGCCTATGGCAAAAGAGGTTGGATATTATTCAATAACCAAATAAATTACTGTGAATTGAGTAGAATTCCGAGTACCTTCTAGAGGCTGTTGTGTGAGTTTATTATTTTTCGGGATATTTGTTATCCGATCATTCTGATTATTCGTCACAGAGAATATATAATAGAGTAATGTTACGTATAGTTTTAAGATTTATAAATTATGTAATAGTATTTTTTTTTAAAAAATTAAGAGTCATTTATACAAGTCTCAAGTTTGCCTTATATTTTTTTGTTTATAGAGACTACGCACCCAAATATTATATATACAAATCATTTTGTAGGATCCAATATTTTTTTTTTCGTAGGAACAAATATCAAATAGGCAAAGACCCAAAGGTTAGGTTCGTCCGCGCAAAAGGATGGAGGATGACCATTGACATCAACCACAAATTGGAATCGTGTCTTACGGTCTCTGCACACGTGGCCTTCCAATCAACGCACGTGAACCCATCTACCTCTTCAAACTTCTACCTTCCCTTAATTGCCACTGTTGATCCACGTCACAATTACAAACCAAACAAGTTGACCACTCTATAAAGCCTGGGCGTGCCACACTCAGAATCAGACACCTCCTCGCATAGTACTTACCGCTAGTATCCTCGTCAAAATGGTTCCAGCACCGTCCCTGCCCGAAGTTCATGTCGATAACGTGGCGTTCCGGCCCAC
Organism: Pterocarya stenoptera; assembly: GCA_003123785.1. Taxonomy (NCBI): domain Eukaryota; kingdom Viridiplantae; phylum Streptophyta; class Magnoliopsida; order Fagales; family Juglandaceae; genus Pterocarya; species Pterocarya stenoptera. The sequence goes on from QEOT01006983.1 coordinate 25,222, forward strand.
GACGAAGGTTCCGGGCTCCGACAAGACCCTGTTCCTGGGCGGCGCAGGTTCGTATGCGCTGCGCACCTGCAGTTTGTTTTCTTTCATTATAAGCTAGTCTTTCTTTCTCTCTGATTCCCGGTGCTCGCTAATGTGTGCAGGGGAGAGGGGATTGGAGATCCAAGGGAACTTCGTGAAGTTCACGGCCATTGGCGTGTACTTAGAGGATACCGCCGTGCCTTCGCTCGCCATTAAGTGGAGCGGAAAGAGTGCGGATGAGTTGTCAGAATCCGTGGAGTTCTTCCGAGACATCGTTACAGGTAACAGATCGCTTGCTGCTTTCATTCCCGCAGGATCTTCCTATTTTGTCTAGGGTTTGTTATACGGGCATATTATAGTAAATAGGCGTCAGTTTGTCATTAATTTCACAGTTGACTGCTGACTGCTTATTAAAGTAGGCACATTTACGAACTATCTATTTACTAAAATGCCCGTAAGTGGCATACCTATTTACTTGGCAGGTAAATACACATGCTATTGATAACTCTCACTTAACAAACTAGCTTCATCATATTATCCAACACATCGCTGACTGCTTAAGATACACTCGCATTATTTAGTAGGGGACAGAGCTTACTGCTTACCAAAATCAGCTTACTAGTTCTTGCTTTGCATAATAGTTGAGATGAAATGAGAAATTTATAAATAATAATAAGATAATTTATGAATAATAATGAAATAATTTGAGTTAAGAATGTATACGAGATTACAACATCAATGGGCTGATCACTAAGTAAATGACACGATTCAATTGCGGGTTTTGTTATCCACGAAACTAATGTGTTGGGTGAATCGTACTCGTAGGTATGTCTCACTGATCACCAGCACCGTGGTTCACGCATGCATGAAATACACAAATCGTGTGTTTACTAAATGATAGATGTCCTGACTGGCATGCGTGAGTTCCATGAATTTTATGTTAATTAGGCGATATATGCATGCGAGTTAACCGGAAAAGTTGTGTAAATTACTATTCATGTAACATCCAGATTTTTGTACTGATCATCAGGACATTTTTACCATTCACATGTAGGCCCCTTTGAGAAGTTCATACGGGTGACAATGATCCTGCCATTAACGGGTCACCAATACTCAGAGAAGGTCTCGGAGAATTGTGTTGCCTATTGGAAATCTGTCGGAATTTACACTGATGCAGAAGCCAAAGCCATTGAAGAGTTCCTTGAGGTCTTCAAGGATGAGAAATTCCCACCTGGCTCCTCTATACTTTTCACACAATCTCCCAATGGCTCATTAACGGTCAGTAAATCACAACCAAGAAGTTTTAATTTTTAGCTTTCATTTTGGTTCTTTCTTCTGGGAGTTCTTGTTAACTTTAATTCACAAGACACTTGGAAATCTCAGATGGTTTTGGCCGATTGCTGGTGGTGGTAACTAGATGTTAATCATTTCTGAAATTTAAAGTTCTTCTCTATTTTTTTTCCCAATTTTGTGGAGTGTAGATTAGCTTCTCCAAAGATGAGTCCATTCCCGAATCTGGGAATGCAGTGATAAAAAATAAGCTACTTTCAGAGGCAGTACTAGAGTCGATTATTGGCAAGCATGGTGTTTCTCCGGCCGCAAAGAAGAGTTTGGCTACAAGAGTATCAGAGTTGTTGAAACAGAGCAATGATAAAGAAGCCGAAAATCAGAAATTGAAGGCTGAAAATCAGAAACTGGAGACCGAAAATAAGATATTGAAAGCTGAAAACTCAGAAATTGGAGACCGAAAATAAGAAAATTGGAGACCTCAGACCGAAAAGGTCTTTGAAGAACACGAATAAATGGAGTTGGAGGGAAGGATGTTAAGGTTTATTTACTGTAGAAACGAAAGCTGTACGTGAAAGAGTGGAGATGGTGATCTCATTAGTATTAATCTTGCGCATTTGTACTTTCTATCAGTATCAATAACCCGAGTGTTTGTACGTGAATTGGAAGTCTGGCTGGTGTGTATTCTGAATTCAAGAAACCAATACGTGTCTTTTTTGCACTGTGTTGCGATGGGAGAAAGTTGTGTAAATTGTTGAGATATGTATGGGTTATGGAGAAAACCATGTGAGTCGCCACTGTGCATGTTTTGTAGCCCGTGTACTTTGTAGCCGCTGGGTGTGGGGTAGAGCGCCGTGTGTGGTGGCCGGTGGCTCAATACGATGCCGGCGTAAAGGGCTGAGGAGCCCAATCACCGAAAACACGGTGCTCCCGTGAAGGGCAAGCCTAAACCCCTGCCCGTTTAAGGTTCCCATCGGCTAAGGGGGGGTCGGCGCCGTGAGGAGGCTGAGAACCTCCTCGCAGGCGTCCCTGTAACGGTGGCAGTGGGCTGTCAAGTCCACTGGCCGCGGCAGATATTGTAAAAACAGTAAATAAAAACAAAAACAAAAAGGGGGAAAGCAGTGAGTGGAGGTGGGCATCGGCGACGGGAGGAGGCTGGGGACGCCATGCCGTCTTCCCCGCTCCGGAGATCTCCACGGTTGCTCCGAACCGAAGGGAGTTTTGTTTTCTCACTGGTGCGGCGCTGGAAGCCTGGAATATCTCAAGGAAGAAGAAGAAGCAACCGTAAGGGTTTTCTTCTGATTTCTAGAAGGCTTGGGCTTGGGCTTGGGCCTTGGCCCAGTCCAACATAACAGAAACGGGCCACTATTGTGGCCCAACCCGGTAGAAAACTTTTTCAAAAAAACTGTAGGGAAGATATCAGCCTGTACAAATTGCAATAGACCCGACCCAGGTGTTGAACGGCCTCACTAATGAACCGGGTTTCAGTCTAGGTTACTGGACTGGTCCGGTCCGATCCATAACCCGACCGGTCAGATTATATTATATTGTAATAATATCATTTTAATATTATTTATTTATTAAAATTTTTAAAAAAAATCTGATATTTTATTAAATTAGATTTTATACATGTTATTATTGTTAAATACATGTATTAAATTTTCTATACATGTTATTATTGGTATATACATATATTAAATTAGATTTTATGCATGTTATTTATTAAATACATATATTAAATTTTAAACATGTTATTATTTGGTATATTAAGATTTTATGTCCATGTAATTATTATCAAATACATGTATAAATTGTTTATTTTGGCTCTTATTATTATGTCATGTATATTTGTTTATCCAATATAGGATAAATGATTTACATCAAAATTTAAAGAAAATATTGGTTATCCAAAGGTACAATATTTTTTTAATTTTTGTGACAAATCATTAAACCCCATAGAAAGGAGGATATGATAGAGTGAACATCTTGTGCGTTAAGATCTACTAATAAATGAGGGTTTTGATAACACTACTAATTCATCCATGAAAAGTAAGGTTGAAGGGAACACTTTGTATGTCAGAGTTTACTTTTAAAGGATAATTCTGATGATATAACTAGTTCATCTACATAATTTAATACTGATGAGAACACTATATGTATCAAAATCTACTCCTGAATGAAGGTCTTGATGACCCTATTAGTTCATCCATAATTGTTTAAATTCTTATTATTGTTTATAAGAATCTAACTCAAAGCATTATGTGACAAAATTTTCTTGAAGTAAATGTACATACATCACTACACTCACATATTTCATCTGTTTCTATTTTGAATGACTCTAATTTTTTTGAATGGGTTGAGCAAATTAGGTTCACCTTAAGAATCCTTAACTTGTACTCATCACTTACGAGTCCAAAACCACCACCCATCACTAAGAATAGTAACAAAGATGAGAAAAAGAGTCATATAAACAGTGGCAGAAATCAAACAGGCTGAGTCTAATGTTCATAAAAATGACCATAGCCGAAAATATAAAAAATTCACTGTCTAATATTGAGGATGCCCAAATTGTTTCGAAAAATTATGAGTAGAGGTTTCGGTCTGCAAATAAATCTTTAGCAAGAACACTGATGGCTAGACTTACCATCATGAAATATGATGGTGCTAAAGGAATGCAAGAGCATATCCTTGAAATGACAAATATCGCTGCCAGATTACAAACCCTGAGAATGAAAATAGAGGAGTTATTCATTGTTCAATTTATTATGAACTCATTGCCACCTCAGTATGGTCCATTCCAGATGTATTATAATTTTATTAAAGATAAATGGAATGTGAATAAGTTGGCAAGTATGGTAATTCAAGAGGAAGCGAGATTGAAAAAACAAGGTCATTACTCTGCTAATTTTGTGACTAAAGATGCTGGAAAGAAAAAACATCATTATGGTAAAATGAAACGAATTGAACTATCGAAAAGAAAGCAGCCTGGGAAAGTTAATAAGGTTCAGTATAACAGTAGCAAATGCTACTTTTGTGAGAAGCATGGACACATGAAATATGAGTGTCTGAAACGTAAGGCTTAGTTTAAAAAGAATGGTAAGTCACTTATCTTTACATGTATTGAATCAAACCTTGTAAATATTTCCACTAGTTCTTGGTGGTTAAATTTGGGTGTTAATGTTTATATTTCAATAACTATGCAGGGATACCTTACAAGCCAAACATCAAACCCCAGTGAGCGATTTATCTTTATAGAAAATGAGAATAAGGTTGGAGTTTTAGCCATAGAAACTTTTCGTTTGGTTTTAACTATCGGTCATTATTTAGACCTTCATAACACAGTATATGTGCATTATGTGAGGCGTAATTTGATTTCCTTATTCAAACTAGATACTGATGATTATTTTTTTTCATTCTATAATGGTAGTTTCAATTTATTTATAAATAATTTATTTATTGGTTCTGGGTTTTTTTTCGACGGCATTTATCTACTTTGTCTCGATAATACATTTATTAAAAATGCATATACTCAGCACTATGAAACATGTATTGGAACTAAAATAAATATGATGAATGAAAATTTTTATGACTTATGACATAAAAGATTAAGGCACATCTCCAAAGAAAGGTTACAGAGGTTAGTAAAAGAAATGATTTTTTCGCATATTGATTTTATTAATCTTGAAGTATGTGTGGATTGCATTAAAGGAAAACAAACCACCATACTAAGAAAGGTGCCACAAGAAGTACAAAGCTTATTGAAATAATTCATACAAATATTTGTGGACCATTCTCCACTGAATGTTTTTGTGGAGAAAAGTATTTTATCACTTTTATAGATATTTTTTCACGGTTTGGATATATCTATTTGCTACATGAGAAATCTCAAGAAGTTTCAATACTTAAGGTATTTCTCATGGAGGTGGAAAGCAATTAGATAGAAATATGAAAATCATCAAGTTTGATCGAGGTGAAAAATACTATGAAAAGTATGACGAATCGAGCCATAACCCTGGCCCATTCGCCAAACCTCTTGAACAGCGTGGTATTGTTGCACAGTACACGATGCTCGAAACTCCATAACAAAACAGTGTTGCTGAAAAGCATAATCGGATTTTATTGGTTATGGTCAAAAGTATGGTAAGCGATTCTACCTTACCCAAATCATTGTGGGGTGAAACTATTAAGACGACAATGTATATCTTAAACCGAATTCCTAGTAAGTCAGTTCCAAAAACTCCTTTCGATCTATGGACTGGTAGGACACCAAGTTTGAGGCACATGCATGTTTGGGGTTTCAAAGCGAGATGTTACAATCGACATGAAAAAAAATTAGATCCTAGAGTAGTAAACGAGTACTCTATTGGGTACCCAGAGAAATCCAAATGGTATAAGTTTTACTGTCCTGATCACAGTCCGAGAATAGTGAAAACAGGAAATGCCAAATTCATTGAACTTGGCAAGATCAGTGGGAGAATTGAATCCATATATATGATTATTGAGGAAGTACGAGTAGATGTCCGTATACCTACATCCTCAGAAAAGATAATAGTTCTTCTAATTAATCATCACGATGATACATTGAAACATGTAAATGATCATCTATCTCAGAATGATAATACCATTGATGAACCAAGTTCGAAATCACCAGAACAGGTTGTCTTACACAGATCTCAGAGAGATCGTAGACCTGCTATTTCGGCAGACTATGTATTGTATCTCCAGAAATTTGGATTTGATATTGGGACAAGTAAAGATCCACTAACGTGTTTATAAGCCATAGAGGGAGGTGATTCTAGTAAATGGATCGATGCCATGAAAAAATAGTTGAAATCCATGAATCAGAATCAAGTTTGGAATCTCATTGAATTGCTTAAAGAGAGTAAAAGAGTCGAGTGCAAATGGGTCTTTAAGACCAAACGTGACTCGAAAGACAATGTTGAACGATATAAGGTTAGACTTGTTGCCAAGAGTTTCATTCAAAAAAAATGCATTAATTACAAAGAAACATTTTCTCCCGTATCTAAAAATGACTCTTTTAGGATCATTATGGCATTGATGGCTCATTATGATTTAGAGTTACACTAGATGGATATGAAAACGATATTTTTAAATGGAAATTTGGATGAAGAGATTTACATCGAGCAACCAAAATGTTACTTAGAAAATGGCAAATATCACCTAGTATGTAGGCTTAAGAAATCGATATACAGGCTTAAGTAAGCTTCCAGAAAATGGTACTTAAAGTTCAATGATACCATTACTGCCTTTAAATTTAAAGAAAACATCCTCGATCGATGTATATACCTAAATGACAGTGGGAGTAAGTTCATAATTTTAATCTTGCATGTTAATGATATCTTGTTAGCTAGTAGTGATATTGGCTTACTTTATGAAACTAAGGGTTTTCTCTCTAAAAACTTTGAAATGAAATATATGGGCGATGCATCCTTTGTGATCGTAATCGAAATTTTTCGAGATTGAAAACAAAAACTGTTGGGATTGTCTCATAAAAGTTACATAGAAAGAGTTATTGAGAGATTTGGCATGAAAAGTTGTTCATCACTGGATACTCCGATATCAAAAGGTGATAAGTTTAGCCTATCACAAATCTTAAAACTGAATTGGAGCGTAAAAAGATGGCAAAAATTCCTATGCTTCGGTTGTAGGGAGCTTGATATATGCACAGATTTGCACAAGGTCGGATATTGGTTTTGCAGTTGGCATGCTTGGGCATTACCAAAGTAACCCAGAGATGTCTCATTAGAAAGCAGCAAAAAAGGTATTACGATACCTGCAAGGAACTAAGGATTACCAGCTTACTTTCATAAGAAATGACAGTTTGGAGATAACTGGATACTCAGGATCTGATTTTGCCGTTTGCTCTTATAGTAGGAAATCCACTTCAGGTTATGTTTTCTTGTTGGCTAGTGGAGCAATATCATGGAGAAGTATGAAGCAAACAATCACTACTTCATCTACAATAGATGTTGAGTTTGTAACGTGCTTTGAGGCCACTGTGCATGGTTTATGGTTGAGGAACATTATCTTAGAGCTTGGGGTTGTTGACTCTAGAGCCAGTCCGTTGAGAATTTATTGTGATGATTCATTTGCAGTATTTTTCTCCAAAAAACTATATGTATTCTAAAGTTGCTAAACCCATGGAGCTCAAATACCTAAGCGTTAAGAAGGAGGTACATAAAAAAATAATGTCCATTAAACATATTAGTACTATGCTTATGATAGTAGACCCATTGACAAAGGGTCTAATAGCGAAGCTGTTTAAAGAACATGTTGATAGAATGAGTATTATGATATGAACATGTTAATAAGCTCGTAGATGTTTTTGAATTCTACTTAGACACTTAATGATATCTATTATGGTTGTTTTGTTTCTATTTTCTTATCTTTTCACTTTTTATGTACAATAAATGGTGTGGATGAATGACAACAAGATAATGTCTACAATAGACATGAAGTGAAACCCAAGGCATTATAGTATTAGTCTTAATTATCTCAATTAAAAATCATGTTAAATTAAGTTATTGGAATTGTGGTACATGGAAGGAAATTTGTTAATTATATAACAGAGGACCATCATGACTCGCACTAGTAGCTTGTTTGACATTGATATTACGAAACTCATGAAATATATTTTGAGCTGTGAAAAGTTTTAGGAAAGAATTTGTGCAGTACGTTTAATTTCCTGTAATAAACCCATGAACGAAAAATATTATTTTATGGGCGTATAGGCCAAGTGGGAGATTGTAAAAGTTTTATTTAAACTCTGTGTCCCACACACCTATCTTGATAGAGTTTGAAATAACTTAAAACTTATCAATTAATAGATGAGTTATAATAGGATAAGAAAATTCTTAAGAGATAAGATTAACTCTATATCTCTAATCATAACCAGACACAAAGTCTTAGATTTCTTAATGGCCAGAAGTATATAAATAGTACTGAGGGGTTAAAGAGTTCTCACCTACAACATCATTGTACCTCTAGCCATCAGGAGACTCTTGTGAGGCTAAGTTGCTATGGTAATCATTATCTCATAGTCAGATTAATTTATTTATCAAACAGATGGAGAAATGTACGTGTTTAATTATCATTGTTTTATTATTGTGGATCATAGAAAATCAAATATTCATTTATTAATGTTCATGTTAAAATATTTAACAATACATACATACATAATCTTAACGAAGCAAAATAAACTTTACTACTCATCATTCCTATAAAAGACGTGTTTCACACCACTAATTACTTGAACGACGTGCAAAGAACAACCCAACGGCACTGGTTGCTCAGGGTAAACTATGATGCTTAAGTTAATGAAGTAGTCTCAATATAATATCTTATTAATACTTAGAGAAAAATATTTGTTATCTTCATGTACCATTTATAAAGATGCACAGGGGCATGTCCAGGAAGTCGATAACCATCCATTCTCTGTATTCAGCTCTAATTATCCCTTAACCAGGGAGGATGAGATAACTATTCTGATTTATAGGGATTATCCATCTCAGGATAACTATATTCATTTCGGGGTGTTATCACCTTGCGAATGATGTTGTTCCCTTTGTTGATATCAAGCTCCCGAGGGCTCTTGGACCACGGGCTTTGTAGGTCAACATAGTAAGTTGGGCCTGCTTTTGGGCTTGGTAGTAAGAGGACTCAAATATCCCTTCCATTCCCTATAACATATAATTGTTAAGGGAAACATGAAAATAAAAAATAAAAAATCATATATAGTCTATAGTATATGGATGGGAGTATAATTTTTCGTTGAGTATTCTGACAGTCACACTCAAACATAAATTAGTATTTGAGACAAACAGTTGTGGCCTGGGCTACCTGAATTCAAGTGACCATCATCGACCTTCTGCTTTGGTAACCATTCAACCAGTTTACCATAACATCTTACGGCTGGTCTGGTTACACAAAATCAAACAATTTCATCTCATCTCATATAATCATTACAATTTTTTTAAATTTTCACACAAAATATAATGAGTAATGCTATACACCATACTGTCATCCTATTTTGATCATACTAAGTAATATGTGACATATTTATCACCATTAGATGATAAAGAAGTATGCAATAAATGATCATTTAATGGTGATATATGTGTCACATCTTACTTAATAGGATAATAGTATGATGTATAGAATTTTTTAAATATAATAAACAATTCAACTTTTTAAAATCCCAAAACAAAAATAATATTAAAATTTATATTATAACAATATTTTATTTAACTTTTAACAAAACATCTCATCTCATTTCATCTGAACTATATAACCAAACTAAGCCTTAACCTCGGTCGTTAATTTTTGTTTCCTTGTTTTTCTTCAACATGGGCGTAGATAACAAATAAAAAATAAAGTGTGAGAAGTCCCAAAGAACATATAGCTAGAAGATTGGATTGTGTTGATTCTAAAATAATCTTTATTTTTTAAAAATATTTTTCACTTTCAACTCAAATATTTTGTCTAAATTTCTATATAAAAAAAGTACATTTTTTTTTTACAGAAATTTAAAAGAACACTTCTCACAATATATATATATATATTTATCAACACAACTTCTAAATTCTACCTAATTACTTCCCCAAATTGAATATAAAAGACATTGACAACTTTTTTATCTATAAGTTTTCAATCCACCTACTAAATCATTTTTACAAATCTCAATACAAAACACAGAAAATTAAGCATTTAAAAATGTTAATAAAAAGAGAATTGTTATACAACCTCCCTACTGTAGCACAACCTCCGCATACTGTTTACGTGCTTCTTCTTTTTTTTCTTTTTTTTTTTTGTTCTCTTAAGTTAAGTTTTAGTTCGGGAAATCAATTTTTTTTTTTTCATTTCCCCCGGGTCCCACTCTCCTTGCGTTCCTCCCTCCCCCAGCTTTCTCATCCCAGTTGCAGGTTCTCTTCGTACAGCTTCCTCCCACTTATGCAATTTTTGTTTTTGGATTAAGTAAATCGATCCATTCTGGCATGTGGTTGTATCTTCTAATTGCCTAATAATATAAATTGGTAGCAATTCTCAGAAACTCTGCTGCGCAAACGCATGAAAGCAAACTTTTTTAATTTTAGCAAAGAATGCAGAAGCTCGTTTGTGAAGTCCCATAATGTTTAGAGGGACAAAGATCGGTAACATACCAAGAAATTGTGTAAATATTGATGGGGCCTCTAAATATAATTTAATTCTTCAATCAATATGGAGGCTCAACAGAAGTTTATCTTCAAAATGTGCTTTGTTTTCCGTAAGTGATGGATGCCTTTTCAAATGGAAGAAATACTCTAGCAATGCTCATAAAGTGATGAACTTTAAAAAAAAAATTAGACAGCAATCATATTTTTTTTACTGGGTGGGGTTCGGTGTTCATCTGGGTGAGTGAGGATTGAGAGCTTCGGTGGTGGTCTTCGTCTGGGAGGGTCTGCGCAGAGCAGAGAAGGAAGAGCGAGGTCTTCGTTTGGGAGGGGGGCTGCACAGAGAAAGGAGTGAGGGAGAAAGAAAACTGTGGCCATGAAACAGGTTGATGAATAATAAGAGTGTGGTATGTGATAAGAGACCGGAGGTTGAATAGACTTTTCCTAATAAAAATCAATCACCAATCAAACAGGCCAGAGAAGTTTGTATTGACTTGCCACATGATAAAATATTTTTTTACCTTATTTGACATATAAAAGAGAGAAATGATTTGTGTAAATTTTAAATAGTTTATATAAATTTTTATTTAAAAAAAGTAAATTTTATTTTAAAAAATTAAAAGAAATATTTTTTATTAATAAAATTTACTTTTATATATAAAATTTTATATAAAAACTTATCTATTCAAACCGTAACTACGCTCACAAAAAATATAACATGACTAACTTTCAATGGATTCAACCACACAAGGCTGCCAGAAGAAAGTCAAGACGAGTGGGCAGCACAGTCTTTTCAGTTTTCACAAAAAGTGAAGGGTCGGCCGTCGGTGGGTTAACCTAACTCAATATGATGGGTGAAGGTTAGGTCCAAATATCACGTCAACCTTCCCACCAGTATATGTCAATATCCAAACTTTCGACTTTAATACAGTGTTCGAATAGAAACATTCTCCCTTCCAATTATCATATTTGAAATTTATTAACAAAATAATATTTTATTTCATTTTAAAACAATAAACATTTTGATCGATTGATAATATCTTAATTTCTTATTAAAAGAAGCGATGATCAAATCACCCTCACATGTATTTTTTTTTTTTTTAAAAAAAAAAAAAAGGCAATCCATGTGCTGCTATGCACTGACTGACCCATCACCTTTGTTGGCATTTCCTACGGTCCATAATATTTTATTTTATTTTTTGGTCAGAAATGATTTGTACATTTTGTTTTATTTTTAATTTCTTTAAGCTAATTGATTAAAGTCCTTCAATAGAAACATTGAAAATTTTCTGATTTGGTTAATGGGCTACAAGTAGTCACTATTGTTAATGCCAGGTTGTTGTCGAAAACGCGTTTTTCCCACCTGACAACGACAAAATACGCGTGCCTTTGTCCCCTCATTTGATCTAACATTATTCTCTGGCTACCGAGAAGATCACACGAACCTTCTCTCTCTCTCCCTCTCTCTCGTAATAACCAAAACGGTACAAATCTATGAGGAAATCAAGAAGTTAAACCCTTGGAACACAACATTTAACAACTCTAGTCGTCACACGCACAAAGGTAAGCCATAGAAAAATACAGCTGTTCTCCTCTTATTGCTGTGCTCTTCTGTGCAGTTCTTTGATTTTGAAGTTGCGGGCCTTTTGCCAACTTTCCCGAATGGATATCTGTCACGGTCGATTTCTTTTCTCCTGCACGTGGTGTCCGTGTTATCGTTCAAGTTTAACCCTTTAATTTGAATGCGGCAAGTCGAGGAATGAGGAGCTCGTGACCGAGATATTTCTTGTTCTTTGTCTTGGGTTAGTGATAAAGAACATGGCTTTCCCTTTCCATTGATTCCTTGGTGATCTTTAAACGCGGCCCTTATTTTGATTCATTTTTGTTCTTCATTTTGGCATCTGGGATATTATTGATACATCATGTGGTGAAGATATAGAAGGCATCTATCTGTTAACAAGTTCCTACTATCATCTCTAACATTTGTATCAACCTTCTGTTTTTCAACTGAGCTTTATCAAATTCCACTCTCCGTCTCTCCTCTTATCTGAGTGTCACCAATAATGAGTTCTGGGAATATTCGACTGTTTATGTGGGTTTCATCTATTTTGTGTTTGATATGTGGTTCCTATGGATTTGTTCCTCAAGATCATTATCTGATAGACTGCGGATCCCCCACCAATACATCGGTGGGCGATCGCGTATTTTTGGCTGATACGTCTGATTCCAATGCTCTTTCTACCCCACAAGAGATTTTTGCTAAGACGACCCTGAAACCTATTTCACTTTCCAATGATTCAGCTTTGTATGAAACTGCACGAATACTCAATGGACCCTCAATTTACACGTTTCCCATTAAGAAACTTGGGAGGCATTGGGTTCGCCTCTATTTCTTCCCTTTTGTTTTCCAATCCCACGACTTGAGCACGGCGAAGTTCTCTGTTTCCGCTCAAAATATCACTCTTTTCAAAGAATTCCATGTAGGGAACGGTTCTCAGGTTAAGGAATACTCTCTGAATGTGACTTCCAGCAATTTGGTTCTCACTTTTACTCCTTCTTCCAAGTCTTTCGCCTTCATAAATGCCTTGGAAGTTCTTTCACTCCCCGATGAGCTTACCCCTGAGAGTGCCCGCACAATTGATCCACCGGGCAGTTACCAAAGCGTGTCAAATAAAGCATTAGAGACAATTGCGAGGGTGAATATGGGTGATGACACAATCTACCCCCATAATGATACCCTGTGGCGTCTTTGGATCTCCGATGATATGTACCTGATACACAATAATCTTGCAGAGTTTGTGTCTAACATTACAGCTGTCAATTCAACCATAGCTGGGGCAATGGTAAATATCGCTCCCGCTATTGTCTATGGGACCGCCAGGAAGTTGATGAACTCTAGCAATGATCCTAATATAAATGCCAATGTTACATGGAGTTTCCGTGTTGACCCTGGGTTTGAGTATCTGGTCCGGTTTCACTTCTGTGACATAGTAAGTAACTCTCCAAATAATCTCTTTTTTAATGTCTATACAAACTCCATGCTCGTTTCTAGGAATCTTGATCTTAGCAATCTAACATCAAACATCATTGGTGCCCCTTATTTTATGGATGTCATCACAAGAGTACGTGATATCTCCAAGTTAAATGTAAGTGTTGGCCCTTCTAACGTCGGTAACCCTATGCCAAATGCCATTCTTAATGGCCTGGAGGTCATGAAAATAAGCAATTCTAAGGGCAGCCTGGATGTTTTGGATTCCGATCTGAAAAAAGGTTCTAAGATGAAAGTTGGTGTTATAGTGGGTTTGGCCGTTGGGATATTCACTGCTGTTATCGTCGCTATCAGTCTCTTCGTGCTCTGCCGAAGAAGAAGAAGAAAATATGCACATGTCAACCATTCAAAGGCGGAAGAAAATCTTGCCACCAGTGGAATGGTGACCACATACTCAGATAACGGAGCGGCAATATTTTCTAGCTCAAAAACTGGTTATCGCTTCCCTTTTGTTGCAATTCAAGAAGCTACTGATTATTTCAGTGAAAGTTTAGTTGTTGGTGTTGGTGGATTTGGGAAAGTTTACAAGGGGATTTTGAGAGATGAAACCAAAGTGGCAGTGAAGAGGGGAGTTTCTTATTCACAGCAGGGTTTTGCAGAATTCCAGACTGAAATTGAAATGCTATCAATGTTCCGTCACCGCCATTTGGTATCGCTGATTGGCTACTGTGACGAACAAAATGAGATGATCATAATTTACGAGTACATGGAAAATGGGACCCTAAAGAACCATCTGTATGGTTCTGATCTTCCCAGATTAAGTTGGCCACAGAGGCTTGAGATATGCATCGGATCAGCAAGAGGACTTCACTATCTCCATACTGGCTCTACCAAAGCCATTATTCATCGTGATGTCAAGTCTGCAAATATACTACTAGATGAAAAATTCATGGCCAAGGTTGCTGATTTTGGGCTTTCAAAGACGGGTCCTGAGATCGATAAGACACATGTTAGTACTGCAGTAAAAGGAAGCTTTGGGTATCTAGATCCAGAGTATTTAACAAGGCAGCAACTAACAGAAAAATCAGATGTCTACTCTTTTGGGGTAGTCATGTTGGAAGTCCTTTGTGGGAGACCGGTTATTGATCCATCCCTTCCAAGGGAAAAGGTAAGTTTAGTGGAATGGGCAATGAATTCACAGAAGAGAGGGAAATTGGAGGAAATTGTAGACCCTTGTCTTGCTGGCCAAATTAAGCCAGATTCCTTGAGGAAATTTGGAGAAATAGCTGATAAATGCTTAGCAGGCTGTGGTATGGATCGACCTTCAATGGGAGATGTGTTATGGAATCTGGAGTGTGCACTTCAACTTCAAGGGAGCGAAGAAAAATCCGATCCCCAAGGTCAATCTTTTCAAGTTAATCATGTCAATAACTTGGAGACCAATGTATCTATTGCACAGTTCAGTATGGGAAGCGTAGGCGACCTTGCTGGTATCTCAATGAGTACTGTGTTTGCCCAAATGGTGAAAGAGGATATGAGGTAGACAATGTTAAAGCAATGCACCAGAGCAAAAGACTTGATAGCAGTCAATGCAAAGGAGTTCTGGATTTTGACAGTGTGGGTGTGCCCGTAGGTCTTTCATCTTTGTCATGAATCAGCTTGGTTTTGTGTTTCATTAAATCTGTAAATTCCTTCCTAAAATTCTACACATGTGGCATTTGCATGACATGATCTGCATTTTTATGGTGTGGCTACTTTGCTTTAATTAATTTGAAATTTTAAAAATCTGAAAACCTTTCCTAATATTGTAATTTGTATGGACTGGCAGACCAGTACTAAATTTTAAAATTTTAAAACACTATTTGCTGTAATGTGGTCTGTGAATACTTTTGAATAAGAGAAATTTTATATAGAAGCCTTACACCACACACTTTCGCTTAATTAACATGTGATTTTTTATATTTACTCTTATATCTTGATGCTTAAATATTCGTGTGTTTAAATAAAAATATAAAAATAATAAATCACATATTAATTAGGTAAATGTATGTGGTGTAGAGTTTCTTTTTAACATTTCTCTTTAAATAATAATAACAATTAAAAAAAAAAATGTCGCCCGGAACGTCTGAACAAAATTAGCTCATCAGGCCGTGATTGATGGTTATTATCATGCAAGTAATATTTATTAGAAAACCCAATAAAAAAGAAAAAGCTCAATAATAAATGAAAGGGATAATTATACTTTAAAGTGTTTACATACTCGAATGGTCAATATTTATTTTTTACAACGTAAATCTCAAACTACGAGAAGTTGTGTTTGTATTCTGAACCATTAATTGATTTTAAAATGAATCATCTACTTATAAAGACTATCTGGTTTGCTTTTGCAAACTTTTCAAACCATCATCTTATCTCAATATCTAAATATTATTTAAATATAAATATTTTTTAATTTTTAATTTTTAACTTTTTAATCTAACCATTAAAAAATTTTCAAACTTTTATTACTAAATATAAAAAATAATTCAATTTTTTGAAATCCCAAAACAAAATAATTTAAAAAAATTATATTATAACTCTTGTAACTTTATAATTTTTTTTATTTAACTTTTTTCTCTCATTTCCTAAAACCCTATAAAAATCTTAACTAAACTATTTTATTACTATTTACAAATTATTTCAATACTATTTACAGATTTTTCATCATATCTCATCATCTTATAATGTTACATTAAATGATAGGTTTACAAATGAAATATAATAAATAGTTTTAAATCATCTAATACCACATCATAAGATGATAAGAAGATGATAAAAAGATGATAAAAAAAAGATGATGACTAGCATTACTTTAAATAATAATAATAGTAGTAGTAGTATTGGTGGTAGTAGTAATTTCGATCTTAAATTAATTATAAAAAGTTATTTTATAATAATTCTTTTATATGAGTGTTTTAACATTGATATAAAGTTAATGATTATAATACATTAATGATGACAAACTATCATGTACTCAAAGAAGACAAGTGTTAATAGAGGAATGAGAAAATCATTACAAATTCTTAAGAAAATAAATTAAAAGTATAGGATGTCATTTAAGTATCTTTGCTTCAAAAAAAAATTAAAAAATACTAAAAATCATTGATACAAATTTTAACAAAAATAACATATAAAAAAATAAAATAAAGTATATTAGGAGGCTTGTGTTGGTAAGTCATGAAAAATCCGTTGGTTAGCTAATTTATGCTAGAAAGCTTTAAGGGTGGTCCTAGTGATATTCTCTCAATTTCTTAATCTACTTATTTCTCTTTGAATATAGGAAATATTTGCTTTAAAACCTTGTATCAATGAATTCTTTATTTAAATCCAATGAATTCACTATTAGTATTCCCATAGAACCTGATAACATCAACCAAAAAGATTATAGTATAATAGATATAAAAATAAATTTACAAATTTTGACAATTTCTAATGTTCTAAAAAATCAATTATATAAACATTCAATTTTTTCTTCTAAATTATCATTTATTACTAATTATACTATTAAAACAGTAGAAAAAATCATTAGTCTAAATAATGATTATGAATCATTACAATTATTAACAAAAGAAGCTATTAATCATCACAAATAACAGAAATATTCTTTCATACATATTATATTAGTACAAGTGGCAATAAAACCACTCACTATAAGTGGATTAAATACATCAGTATTACTATGTCTAAGAGATGAGAGACACTATAATTTTCATTACTTGATATGGTAGAATCAAGCATGTTCTAAGGTCCAATTTTTTTAATTATTATCCTAATTATTTTCTTTCATTATTTGATACAAATATCCTACATATTTTAACATTAAATATTAAAAAAAAATGTTATTATATGATGAAAGGATCACATCCTTTAACAATAGTAATATAGGATCCATTCTAAACTGATGAAAACAACATTAGAGCCACAAGCCACAAGCTCTTATTACCAGTCCAAAAGGATATACATTATTATTACAATCTAGTATACAAGATTCTAGTGTACAAATTCCTAAACAAATTAATTGGAATCAAATTACTCTCCCTAATGAATAGAAATTAGAAAATATTACTTCATTATCTAAAATAGAAAATAATTCTAAAGGTGATTTAGAATACATAGATCAAAAAACGAACAGAACATTCCAAATGGCTTTTCAACTTTTTAGAAGATCTTTATCACACTCACATTATTATTTTCCAGCATATTTTAGTTATCATACACCTAGATTTGTTCTTACATCAATTTATCGGAATAGATTTCAAAATTTCAACACCAGATCCCATATTCTAGACACACAGATTCAGGGAGTTATTCCTGAAAATAGTATTCATACACCAATATATATTGTTAATCATCTCAATATGGCATTCATTTCTCATAATCCTAAATAAGTAAAAGAATCTTCATCTACAACATATTCACAAGTAGTTAGAGATGATGTCCAAATATACACTATGAGTAAAGAAGAATTTAAAATTAATAAAAAAATATCTTAAATAAGATTATATGAAAGAAGAAAATAATAAGAAAATATGAGTATTTTTCTCAACTTTCACAAAAATAGAAGATATTATATTCAAGAAAAATATTATAAGTACTTAGAAGGAATACGAATTAATATACATTTATTTACATGGTTTGAAATCTATAAATCAAACCAAATATCAATCGTAAACAAAATTACTAATCAATGGACTACAGAATAAAATAATTAAATCGTTTATGAAAAATACCCCTATTTTGAAGCCATTAAGTACAATAAAAGAAACATTCAAATATTAGCTTCACCAATAAAAAAAATATAATATTACAACAGAAAGTTAAAACACTGATAATATAATCCAACAAAATAATTATACTAATTTATATCTAAAAATCATGAGTAAACAATTAGAGAAAATTAAAACTCAACTATCTCCTATTAATCCTACTATTAAAGGAGCAAAATAAACCTTTTTATTTGTTCCTCGTAAAACCTCATCTAATCTAAAAATTATTTTTTCTAAAAATAAAAATGATTTATTAGAACAAATATGTAATAAATTAAAACCATTAAGTATTATTAATATCGTATCTACTTCAAAACAATCTCATATTAATGTATTAAGTAAACAGACTCGCATGTATTATCTGATTATGAAATTAGTAATGTTGAAAACCAATTTACAAATTTAGATTTACAAATAAATAATATTTTAGGAGATTATGTTAATAATTTTTCAGTTAGGGATTCTAAACATCATATTTCTATTACTCGTAATTGGTATCCAAGGCCTACTCTACCGGATATGCAATTCGAAGAAATAGAATATAATCTGATTTTGCACCAGATGTATTATATGAATGGAATATAGATGGATTATCTTAGTATGAAATATTAAATCATTTCCAATAAATGATTATGGTTGCTAACGTTTATAAAAGTAATAGAAAAACTAATTATCAAGTAGCTCATATTATTGTTATAGATTTTAATGGTCAATTAAAAGGCTGGTGGGATCATTATCTTTCACAAGAACAATGAATAAAAATATTAACCAAGTATAAACATGATGAAAGTATGCAAATGATTAAAACATAAGATGGTCAACTATTAGAAGATGATGTTAATACTCTAATATTTGTATTAACCAAACACTTTGTTGGTGATCCTATTCAATTTAAAGAAAGAACTAGCAATTTGCTAATTGATTTTAGATGTTCTCAATTATATGATTTTCGTTGGTATAAAGATGTATTTCTACTAAAGTCGTGATCAGAAATGGCTGTCAACAACCATACTGGAAGGAAAAGTTCATAGACGAACTTCCATATTATTTCGCCTAAAAGGTATGAGAATCATTAGTAAAATCCTATGGTACTATTGATTTTCTTAATCTCACATATGGTGATATAATAAGTACTATTAATGGAACTAGTTTAATTATGTGTAAGGGTCTAAGATTAAAAAAACAAATGGATAAAGAAAAAAAATTTGCTAAGAAAGAATTAGATATATTTTGTGAACAGTTTGGCTATACTCCATTATTAGCTCCTTCAAGAAGACAAAAAAAATGAAAAATAATTTATAAGAATTATTCCAACAAAAACTGAAAATATAAAAGACCTTATAAAAATACAAAAGATAAACAAATATATCATAAATCAATAAAAAAATCTTAAAAAGTACAATAAAAATAAAAAAACAAATTGTTTGTTGTAAATGTGAAAAAATTGGACATTACAAATAAAATTATAAGGTCAAAAAACAGATTAATGAATTAGATATACCTGAAATATTAAAAGAAAATTATTAAATATCTCTATAATACATTCAAGTAAAAAGGAGGAAAGCTCTTCAAAATTAGAAGAAATCCATCAATTAAAAGAATCAAGTTTTTCAGAGCAATCTTCTGATAATGAATCAGAAGAAGATAATGTAAATGATTGTAATGGCTTAGATAAGAATAATTGTATTTGTAATAAAACCATTAATGTACTCTCAAAACATGAAGATGTTATATTGGAATTAATTGACAAAATTAATTATCTACAAGAAAGAAAAAGATTATTTCGTAAAACTAAAAAATACTTTTACAAATCAAATCACTTCAATAACCTCTTCAGCACCATATAATTTTTCAAAAATAGTAGGAAGATTTAAAACAAAAAAATAAAAAGTTACAATGCAAGATCTACAACAAGAAATTAATGAAATAAAACAATAAGTTATAAATTTGAAAACATCTAATCTTAAACTAGAGGTTTCAAATGAACAATTATTACATGAAATTATATTATTAAAAATAGATAAAAACATAAGTACTTCTCATAATAAAGAACAAAGAGATTGTTCAACAATAGTTATTAAAGACAAAACAAATAGTTTTATTAATATCCTTGATAGGATAAATTTTCATAAATGTTATACTGAAATAACAATTTCTATTAATCAAGAGTTTTCTTTTACTTCAATTGCCTTATTAGACATATGAGCAGATTTAAATTGTATACAAAAGGAATTAATACCTTTCAAATATTTTGAAAAGATAAAAGAGACATTATCCCAATCTAATGGAACAAAATTAAACATAAATTATAAATTATCTAATGCACATTTTTGTAATAATGGAATTTGCTTTAAAACAATATTTATTTTAATAAATTAAACTTTTGAGATAAGTTGTGATTTTATATGGTATCAGAGCAGAGGTCCTGAGTTCAAATCCTGACTCCACACTCTACTTCATTTAATTAAATATTCAACTTGTTGAACAACCTATTGAGGGAGAATTTAATCCACACTTGAGGAGAAATCTTAAGATATAAAATAAATAATAAAAAATGTTAACACTAAAGTAATATTGGAAAATCTATTTCTTACATTACTTTACTCGTTCTTTGTAATAGAAGAAGGAATTTCTACTAAAATACTTAGATGAGAAATTCAATTTAAATTTGTATTTCCCCATGTATCAAAAGAAATCAACTTCCTAAAATAAGTTTCATTGACAAAATAAATTAATTTTTTAACAAAAAATAGAAATCAACTTCCTAAAATAAGTTTCATTAACTAAATAAATTAATTTTTTAACAAAAAATAGGATTAAAAGAAAAGAAAAACAGATAAATTTATTTAAAAAAATATAATATAAAATAATTGAAGAACAATTAAAAGATCCATTACTAATTCAAAAAATTAATAATTTTAAAATTATAATTGAAAAGTAAGTATGTTCTAATTTGGCTAATGTTTTTTGGAATAAAAAACAACATATAGTTGAATTTCTTTATGAAAAAGAATTTTCTGAAAAGAATATTCCTACTAAAACCATGCCAATTCAAATGAGTATTGAATTATTAGAGTTATATAAAAAAGAAATTAATGATTTTATTAATAAAATGATTAATTAAGAAAAGCAAGTCATTATGGAGTTGTGTTGTTTTTTATGTTAAAAAAATACAGATAAAAAAAATACAGAATTAAAAAGAAGAGTTCCTCGGTTAGTTATTAATTATAAACTATTAAATAAAGTATTAGAATGGATTAGATATCTAATTCGCAATAAGAAAAATTTATTATCGTACCTTTATAATGTTACAATATTTTTAAAATTTGACACGAAAAGTAGATTTTGACAAATCCAAATTGTTGAAAAAGATCAGTATAAAATAACGTTCACAGTCCCATTTGGATATTATGAATGAAATGTTATGCTATTCGGATTAAAAAAATGTTCATAGTGAATTTCAAAAATTATAAATGAAATATTTACTCATTTCACTCACTTTTCAATAGTTTATATAGATTACGTATTAATATTTTCCTCATCTATTGAAAAATACTGTAAACATTTAAATACTTTTGTTCAAGTTATTAGACAAAGTGGATTAGTTGTTTCATCACAAAAAATAAAATAATTTCAAAATAAAATTAGGTTATTTAGACATGATATTTATCAAGAAACTATTACACCAATTAGTATAGCAAATTTGCTAATAAATTTCTGATGAAATAAAAAATAAGTAACAATTACAAAGATTTTTTAGAAGTCTTAATTGTATTGAAAATTTTTATCAATTTCTCAAGCCATTATATAAACCATTATTTAAAAGATTAAAAAAGAATCCACCCCTATGGATAGAAACGCATACAAATATTATAAAACAAATTAAGTCTCACGTTAAGAAATTACTATACTTAGGACTCTCATCACCTCGTACTTTTATAGATTATTTGATTCTATTCATAATGTTTATGTAAACCATTATTTAAAAGATTAAAAAAGAATCCACTCCCATAGACATAAACAAATATTATAAAACAAATTAAGTCCCACGTTAAAACATTACTATGCTTAGGACTCTCATCATCTCATACTTTTAAGATTGTTAAAATAGATGCCTCTGATTTTGGTTATGTAAGAATTATAAAGCAAAAATTATTAACTGATTCTGAATAAATTATTCGATTATATTCAAGATGTTATAATCCTGCTGACCAAAAGAATTACAACACTATTAAAAAGGAAATTTTAGTTATTGTATTATGTATTTATAAACTTTAAGATGATTTGTTAAAACAAAATTTTTTACTCAAAATAGATTGCAAATTAGCCAATAAAGTTTTGATTAAATATGTGAAAAACTTGATTGCTAAATAAATATTTACTGGATATTTTTTATTTTGATATTGAACGTATTAAAGGAGAATCTAATTCTCTTCTTGATTTTCTATCCCGATAATTTTTACAAGAAAAATAATGTCATCCTCAAATGTAAGAATAAAATCCAAATCTTTTTATTATAGGCCACCATCTCCTCCCTATCATTCACCTTATCATTCTGCAACTCTAAAACTATACACGGTATTAAGGACATTATCACAAAATATTAGATCATCTTACAATTCATTATCACCATTAGCTTATTCGAAATTACCAACATACTTGGGTTAACAAAAGAAAAAAAAAAAAGAAATTACCAACGTACTTCAAAGCTATTTCTCTTTCTTCCTCTACCCATTCTCAAATTATTAATCATCTATTATTATCTCAGCCCTCTACATCTCCTATTATCATTAAAATTCATTGGCATTCAGTATTTCCCATTGAGTCTGAAATCCGATACCTATTGATCCCCAAAAATTACTTGATGCATTATTTTTGCTAGATTGGTACTATGTCCCACAAAATATTAAGAAAATTTAATATTTTTATAAGTTCATATTAGTAGACATAGATTCAATTATTTTCTCTGACATCCCTTGTTCTCTTCAAACTCAACATTCTCTACCTGCATCTCCAATTATTACATTTCATAAAGTCACTATTAAACAAGTTCTCACTTTAAAACAATGTGGCCAATATGATATTATCTTGGATGTGCCGGGGAGGGACAACGGCCGGAAGACTCTAGAAGCCCAGAAAGCTTTATAAAGGTCTACCATGAAGCCCAACCCAAGTGCTTATAAATATAAAATTCCTATTTAATAAGGAAAATTTCTCATCCTTATGATCTGTCGTATTATGATTATTACGATTATTAGCATTAGCATGTATGGATAAAAATATTTTTAAAACAAAAATTTGCGTCATTCTTGTTTCCTCCATTTCGACAAATTACAAGAGACCATGACACTCTCGCGATGGTTTTTACTATGATGAGATTATTATAGACATGAACCTTTTCTCTTTTATCTCTCTCCAATAAAGTATTCAGATTTTTCTTCACAAAATGATTATCCACTTAAGTAATGTTCACCACTTCTTATTTTTTTCCTCAAAAC
Source organism: Pterocarya stenoptera (assembly GCA_003123785.1). Classification (NCBI taxonomy): domain Eukaryota; kingdom Viridiplantae; phylum Streptophyta; class Magnoliopsida; order Fagales; family Juglandaceae; genus Pterocarya; species Pterocarya stenoptera. Next base: position 48,989 of record QEOT01006983.1, read on the forward strand.
AAAATTAAATTGAATTATGAAATGAGAATATGTCATCAAACCTTACCAATCTCTCAAAAATATTATTTTTTTTGTCCACCAAGTTTTTGTCAAATGGTGAAAAAAAAAAAAACAATTACAATCATGTTTTCAAAATGTTTAAAAAAATTATCAAAACTCCTGAAATTCTAGTCCAGCAGAATAGATTTTAGGCTCAATTAGCATCCATTACTAGCAAAAAGGACTTGAAAAAATTAGCTGAAGCAATATCACAAGTATTAGACAGTGATGAAGAAAAAGATGCACAACATCCAATCATATTATCTCCATTACAACACTCTGCATTATCACCAGCTCAAAATGCCTCTCTTTCTCAAAATAACTCATCTTATCATCCAGTACATCTGATAAATTCTTAACACCAATTTGATTTGAAATTTGCAGAATATAACCCTTAGATTATGTGATTCCAGAAGATTATTACTTTCTCAGTTATTCAAAACGACAAATGAAAGCTGTCAACAGTATTATCTCTTCAGATAATAAAGACAAAAAATTTTGTCTATACTGTTCAAGATTATTGACGTTCAAAACTTATTGTCTACAAAGAAAAAGACAAATGATTTTGTTCATTAGATTATTGTTCAAATAAAAGATAAATGACTTTGTATATACTATTCACCTTCACTTATTGACAATGTATTATTGGTAGTATTGTTTTGATGTCTATATAAAGAAGTCTATAAACAAATAAAGGCATTTAAAAACTTTCATCTGAAACTTCATCTTCTCTCCTTCTAGTTTTTCCTTCTCCTCACTTTCTAAAATATATCTTTTGTAAACTTTCATTCTTTCATATCTTTTGCTTTTAAACTTCACGAGAATTAATCTTCTTGTAAGTATTATGACTTTAATGAAATTAATTTTATTGTATATATTTTTTATCCTTTATATTTATTCATACATATAGTCGGTTATATCGCTTATACTACTTGCTCTCATCTATATGACTAGTTATACCGTCTATTATTATTATTGTTAAGCTATTATTAATATAAATTACCTTATATATCTGATTACCTGAGATATAATAATAATATTATTATAATTATTATTATAATAATAGTAATTCGATATTAAATTAATTATAAAAAAATATTTTATTTTTTGTAGTACTAATAAAATATTTACGTAGAATAATATGATGTCACAGACCCACATCTCTTTAATAAGACCGGTCTGTCCGGTTCAGTAAAAGCAAGCCGCGAAGAAACCCCAAGATCAATCTGAGCCGTTATCTCTTCGCCCTATTCTTTCCGATCAATCGGGTGGGAGACAAGACAGAGAGAGGGAGAGAGAAACTCGGATATCTGTGAAACCAAACCCTAGCATGGACAGCCTCTCGGAGAGGGAGAGACCGAGCAAGCGCACCCGAGAGGATCGAGACCCCCGCGGTCGAGACCACAAGCACCGATCCTCCAGGGACGACAAGCACCGGGACTCCTCCGATCACCACCACCGTCACCGATCTCGGCGCGGCCGCTCCCGAGAAGAACTCGAGGGTAGTAGAGACCGAGATTCCAAGCGCGATAGGTCCAACGAGGACGAGAGGGAGAGAGATGGGAGCATAGATCGGCTCGAGAGGTCTTATGAACCGTTGAGCGAGAGGGGGGGGAGCAGAGAGAGAGACCGGCCTAAGCATCGGGAATCGAAACGCGAGCCGTTGGATGAAGATGATGAGGATCATTACGAGAGACCGCACGAGAGAGATGGTTCGGTGGAGAGGCGGCATTCCTCGCAATCGCACAAGAGGAAGGAGAGAGGGAGCGAGGAAAGGAATGATGGTAGTGAGAAGAAGGCTAGGGTTTTGGAGAGAAGGCGGTTTGAGGATGGGAAGGAAGCAAGTGGAGAAAAGAGGAAGGAGAAGAGAAAGGAGAGGAGGAGGTTTGATGATAGAGTGAAAAAGGAAGAGGAGGAGGAGGAAGATAATGAAGGGGGTTTGGAAGACGGGAAACGGGTGAATATGTGTGAGGTTAAGGTTCAGGTCAAGGAAGAGGTGAGTGATGGTGAGCATCTCGGTAACTACCAGAGCACCACCACGGCGAATGCAAGTGGTCCAGCGGGGAATGTAAGTTGTTCACATTTTCCCCTTCTTTGTACAATGTTAGTGGGAGTAGCATAGGCAAATTTATTTACCCTTCAAGTATTTATTCAATCAGTAGTTCTTTTAATGTAAACGGGGACCGGGTTGTGGTCATCTCTCTGTGGATGACTGCACTTCTTTATGGGTTTCTTGCTCGAAAATTTCACATCTTCAAGTTCTACTATTTCGATCAAGATTTTTGTGTGGTGGACTGAATAAATTTTTAACGATCATTATGAAATGCTGGGTTTTCCAAGTAGTGTTCTGGCATACGTAATCATCAATTACAGCTCTTTTAACGATTAAAATATAGTCGCTGAAAACTATGGTCATTTTTGTGAATGATAGATTTATTGTATCACATGGGTAATGCCTAACCCATGCCTAGGAGGGTGGTAGATTTATTGTCATGTTGGAGAGGAATTCGTCACGCAGTTTGGAAGATGGTGCCTCTATGTTTAATGTGGTGTACTTGGAACGAGAGGAATGATCGCTGTTTTGATAATAGGAAACGTTCAATGGGAGGGACTTCTTTTTTCTTTTTTTTAATAAGTAAAAATATTATATATATCAAGAAGAGTAACCAAGTACACTGATGTATACAAGAAAACACCCAGCCCATACTAGAGAGCTCCTAATGACCCAAAAAGCCCATGTTAAATTATCCAAAATACATCAAGCCCGAGTTGGAATAAAACACACCTCTCCAACCCCAACCCATTGATTCACGTAGACTAATACTCCAGCCGAATGGGACTTATTCTTTCATACGTTGTTACTTTGGGCTTCGGCTATTGTATTGAATGAGATTAGCTTTAATAACTTTTATGCAGTTTTTCACCGCTCTCAGCTTGTCATTATAATAAATTCTTCTTATAAAAAAAAATAAAATTGTGAATGACTACTGTCCTTGATGTTTTGCTGCTGTTGTTGTTGGCATTCTTTCCATTGGTTGACGACATTTCTGCACATTCCCTTTATGCCTTTCTTGCTAATTTCCATTCTTGTTTCTCAAGATGCAGAAAAGCACATTCCCCACGGGCTACTATTTTGACTTATAGTTTATTTTTTCCACACAGGGTGCTGCTCTGGAATCACTCACCATGGAATCTAGGAGGGTGCCTGATACCTCTTTCGCCCCTAGCCATCCGTTTCCCACAAAGGTATCTTCAATTTATACCACAAATGAAAATAAGGGAGTTAGTATTACCAGATCTCATGAGGTTCCTGGAAAATCTAGTACAGATGGGACATCTTCAGCTGCTGGAAAAAGTGGGAGCCTATCTCTTGATGCTTTAGCTAAAGCAAAGAAAGCTTTACAAATGCAAAAAGAATTATCTGAGAAGTTGAAGAAGATTCCTCTCGTAAGTTGTTCCTCCAGAATACTTCTACCCTATCTTATGTATCTATTAGCCATCTATCTATTTCTCTCGTGATTAAAGTTGTCTGCTTTTCTTTGTTTTTTTATTTTTATTTTTTGGGGGGGGGGGTAGGGGGAGGTGTGGGGCATGATTATATGTGTTCTTCAGCATGCATTGACTATTATATTGATCATGTAGCTGAACAAGGGTGCTAGTTCAACTCCAGATGGTAGCCCACACTTGGAATTGAAGGAGGGGCTGAAAGCGCCATCTATTACTACTGGAACAGGACAAGGGCCAATTCTTTCTACAACCCCCACAGCACTTTCAATGGGGGTAGCATCTAGTTCATCAGGCTTACCTGCTGCAGCTTCTGTGATGTCACCTGCCACCGGTCCTAGTGCACCGGCAGGCCTCACAACTATACCCAACATTGAGGCAGTGAAACGTGCACAGGAACTTGCTGCCAGGATGGGGTTTCGTCAGGACCCAGAGTTTGCTCCTCTTATAAACTTGTTTCCAGGTCAGACTGCAGCAGATGTTACTGTCCCGCAGAAGCCATCCAAGGCCCCTGTTCTTCGTCTCGATGCACTTGGTAGGGAGATAGATGAACATGGAAATGTGGTGAATGTGACAAAACCAAGCAACCTCAGCACTCTAAAGGTTTGTAATATTTTAATTTGTTCGGACAGGTATCAAAGAGTAATATTTTTTAAGGTGCTCTAATATTATCTTGTAAACTTTCCAGGTCAATATTAACAAACAAAAGAAGGACGCATTTCAGATTCTTAAACCTGAATTGGATGTTGATCCAGAATCAAATCCTCATTTTGATGGAAGTATGGGTATCAACAAGACTAAGCTGTTGAGGCCGAAGAGGATGGCTTTTCAGTTTGTTGAAGAAGGCAAGTGGTCGAAGGAGGCGGAGCATATTAAGTTGAAGGTATTTATACTTGCCTTATTTCGTATTGATTGCTTCTGCCAATTCAGCGCCTGTTTTAATAGGTGTTGGCATTTTGTTGTTTTAGAGTAAATTTGGAGAAGCACAAGCAAAAGAGCAGAAGGCAAAACAGGCCCAGTTGGCTAAAGCAAAGGCTGCACCTGATATCAATCCAAATTTGATAGAGGTAGCAGAGAGAGTTATCACCAAAGAAAAACCTAAGGACCCAATTCCTGAAATTGAGTGGTGGTAAGTGGATTTTGTGTTTCTATTAGGCAGTACGCAGAATCATTTCCCTTTGTTTAGTCAGTTTATTTGGTGTTTGCTTTGTTTACTTGGCATGCCCAGGGGAAGTTGTATAATACAAATGCTATGCTGGTAATGCCAAATCTATTCAGTTTTTCTCCCTCCCCCAAGGAAGGACTGGAAAACCAAATCCGGGTTGGGATTCCTGGTAGAGACTCTATTTAATTGCACGGAAAGCAGTTATTCTAGATTCATGCTAGATTATTTGACACTATATGGATACCACGAAATTCTCAAAAAAGCATGATTGATTTATCTGTTTCCTGAATATTTGAAACAAGTGAAGGTTGGAATATGGCTGATTATTGGAGTTTGTTAGGGCTACAGTCCTCTCTTGGGGATAAAGTTCTCCTCCCCATTTGTCTTACTGCACCTGATGAAGCAATTTATTTCCTTATTTCCCATTTGTACTTTCTATCTTATATGTACAGTATTAAGAACTATAGCTTAGCCACATTTTTTCCTCTTGTATGTTCTATCTTATTACATTTAATGGGGATTATCAGGGATCTGCCTGTTTTGCACTATGGTACTTATGGTGATATAACCGATGTTACCATGGCTGAAGATAAACTAAAGATGGAGAAGATCACTTTCTATGTGGAACACCCTCGTCCAATTGAGCCCCCTGCTGAGCCAGCTCCTCCACCACCTCAACCCTTGAAGCTAACCAAGAAGGAGCAGAAGAAACTTCGGACCCAGCGACGTCTGGCTAGGGAGAAAGATAAGCAGGAGATGATTAGACAAGGCCTAATTGAGCCTCCAAAGCCTAAAGTTAAAATGAGCAATCTGATGAAAGTTCTTGGTTCCGAAGCAACCCAAGATCCAACGAGGCTGGAAAAGGAAATCAGGAGTGCAGCTGCTGAACGGGAGCAAGCTCACATTGACAGGAATATTGCTCGCAAACTCACTCCTGCTGAGCGCCGTGAAAAGAAAGAGAGGAGGCTTTTTGACGAGCCAAGTACACTGGAGACCATCGTATCGGTTTATCGGATCAATGAGCTGTCACACCCGCAGACCCGCTTCAAAGTTGATGTCAATGCCCAAGAAAACCGACTGACTGGATGTGCTGTGATTTCTGATGGCATCACTGTTGTGGCTGTTGAAGGCGGCAACAAGTCCATAAAGAGGTATGGAAAGCTCATGCTTAAGCGCATAAACTGGGCTGCTGCTGTAAAAGAGGAAGATGAGGATGAGGAGGGAAGTGATGATAAACCTGCTAATAAGTGTGTCTTAGTATGGCAAGGAAGTGTCGCAAAATCAAGCTTCAATAGGTTCACTGTTCACGAGTGCATGACTGAAGCTGCTGCCCGGAAGATTTTCGCAGATGCTGGTGTTGCTCATTACTGGGATCTTGCGGTTAACTTTTCAGACGATCAAACATAAGCATTGGATTATTATTGTTCAGCTTGAGCTGCGCTATCTTTGGACATGTTGGTAAGTTGTGAGGTATAGAGTTGTTTGGTGCGTGTTTCAACTGGATGTAATACACAGCAGATTTCTTGAAATTGACATGCCCATTTATCTACCTTTCATACGCTTGGAGTGTAGTAGCATAAGTTGGGTGAACTTTATATGCAAGTTGCTTTAGTCGTACTGACTATTAAGACTCTGGTGAATGCCTTGGTTAAAGATCACAGAGGCTGGCGGAGAAGACGACTTCGGGTCTTGACCTGTTCATGTGCCAGTCTGGGACTTAGTTACTAGATCAATTCATATTTCGGGCTCGGCTTTAGGTACAAGGCTTCAACCCTGAGATCTATAGAAGTATTAATTATTATCTTCTATTATAAATATGCATATATAACACTGGGCACTGGGCCAGCCTCTCTTAGGGGGGAAAAAGTGTTGAAAGCTTGTTCTAGATGGATAATGTAGGCCTGATTACTTGTAAATCCTCGCACGGGTTGAATCCGAATTGTTTTATTAATTGGGGGATGAGTAACTACATGGTTTGGTCGAATCACTGGTTACAATTTTCGCAAAATCATCTGAAGTATCTACGTTGTTGGACCAGAGAATCATGCTGTACTTGATTGCCTAATTATTTGTTGTCATCATACGTGTGAACTTCGTTTGGTATAGCGAATAGTCATGAACGTACAGATTATCAGTACCATACGGTGAGATGTACAATTTGGGATCACGATTTCTTTAATGTGTCCAAATTCTTAGATTTAAACTCAGACATAAAGAAAGAGTTAGGTCCTACAATATTTATGAAGAATAAATAGATAAAGTGTAGCATAGTCGTAAGTACTCAGAAAATGAAAAAGAATTAAGGAGAGGGAAAAATCATGAGCTAGACTAGTTGAGGGGGGGGGGGGGTACCATCTCTGTGAAATGGATAACAGAGGACGAGAAAATAACTTGTGTTTGTTGTGGAAGCACGCATGGCATGCACGTCCAAGTGCTAGCCAAAATTAATGTCTGTGCACTTGTCACTGAAAGAGGCGAGGTGGTAGTTCGACCGCATGGACAGAAGTTTAGAACTTTAGGGGTAACATAGAAATGTTTTCACTTTGAATGCTTGAACCCAGCTACATAAAATCATGCGTTATATTTATGGGCTTGTCGTTGTCAAGAAGCCGAAAGCGTGTACTCAAGTTGGGCTCTCCTGGCCGACATATATTGTATTAATTATAGCGTTCGGATGGTACTATTTGTTAAATCCTTTTTGTATATCTATTTCTCTATCATTTGAATTTATCGAATTCTCACTAATCTTGATCGTACGCTTCACTCCATGTATTTTACGAAAATTCACTGGATATATATAAATATATATACACTATATAGTTTTTCTGGCTAGTAATTTCTGTTCAACCCAACTTCTCACGGCGTGGGTTCGCTCGCATCAATTCAAGAGCGCTACAATGGCACACATTCGACGCGGTGGGCGGGCACCTAGAGAAGGTTGAAGAATCCCAGGCCATTGGGACATGAGCATGAAGTTCCCTAAATCTCAGCCTTCAGTACTCATTTACTTTCAACAAATTTAATTCATTTTTTATGGGTCATTTCTAGATCGAAAGAAAAAATGAAGCTACGTACGTACGCTAGCTGTGATCGGTAATGTAACCAAACGGATATATGTGGCTGAAGATGGGATCCTTTTCCATACCCGCCCACCTCAAAATTAATAACCAATGCCTACGTAAAAGAAATGCAGGGACAATGACTAGTGGTCACGACGAAAATGCTACCTTTTTGAAAGAGTTTGTAGAATAATAAATTTTGACCAGTGATGAGTTTTTTTGTTAGTATTGAGTCAAAAGGCCGCACTTGCCATATGCCCCGGCCATGCTGTTGCTCATGCAGTACCCATGTTGGTGCCCATGTTCTGCTTTGACTTGGGAGTTGGGGCTCTTTCACAATGTAAATCATGTTTATAGGTATGAGTTAGCTTGCAGTTCGGTAAGGGAGGGTGGCCTATCTACATTAACTACCAGGCTTCTACGTACCAAAACTATCATCATGTGCTTTCTTCTTCTAGTTTTACTCCCCATCTTTATATCCATCTATCTTTAATTAAGTTACCCTTTTGGCCGGGAAGGCAATTAAGTTGGGAGCTTTATTATTTATATTTTTTTAATAAAACAACCCTTGCCAAAGTTTTGAAAATCTTCTTGCTGGACATAGCTATATATATATATATATATAGCTTAGTGAAGATTAAATAATGTTTTGGCAAGACATGAGGACCATCATTCCATTCCAACTATATCTCTTTAATTTACCCTTGTTCACCAAACAATTGAAAAACAAAAAATATTATAACTATACAACCCTAATGATCTGATACATACATACATACATACATTTTTTCTATAATAAAAAGAGCCTATACGTACATAAACAATAATTACTTATTATTTAAACATAATAGTCTCACAATATTTTTTTCTCAACTAGAGAAACGTGCCTTGCACGTGCACCGTAACTAGTGTATAAATATATATATATATGTAAAACATTAAAATTCGATAAACAGTATTATAGTCATGAGATATAAACTATATATATATATAATATTTGCTCCTCTTCTTCCCGTAATCAGCTGGCTAGCTTCCAGAACGTCCAATATTCTTGGTGTTTTATGGATTTAAAATCTTTAATTTGTACGTACGGGCTATCACAACTTTCTAATCAAATGTTGTTTACAAGGCGCTCGCTCGCTCCATGCCACTTGCATGCTGGTTTACTTCGCAGTTACGAAAGCCATTAATTCTTATAACCGGATGCCAACAAATTATACAGCGCGCATTTGCAAAGTTACGTTGCAAGTCTGAAAATTGAAAATCAGACACAGATCAATCTATCCCCCAATATTTAAATAAAAGGAAACGACACATACAATATTCTCCATGATTGATGCAATCAATAGATCATCAGATATATACATGCATATATTTTTTATATTACATGATCATCATCACCCACAATTTACTAAAAAAAAGAAAAAGAAAGGTGTTAATTAATTTATTGTG
>QEOT01006984.1:14956-37416 GCA_003123785.1 Pterocarya stenoptera
GGGGGGGGGGGGGGGGGGGCTAAAATCTCTCTTCTTGAGATGGGAGTAGAATTTTTCACTAAATTTTTCTGATTTAATACGTGTGGTACTTAAACCAACTAAAGTAGTTGGATGTTATCCTTATAGAGATGGATTGTTTAGAAAGCTGTGGAGCCTTGGATCTTTCTTTTCCTATGATAATGTAACGCCCCAATGGAAGACCTAAACCACATGGCCTATACTCCAAAAGGACTAGTCAATGATACAATTGGAGCCCCATTAGGACCTTATAAAGAGCAAGAACTTCTGATTCTCAAGCAATGTGGGATCCCATACGCCACCTACCCTTATCCTTATCATATGGGGTATCACAGATAAAGTGGTTGAATGGAATAATATAGCATTCAATCAAGATGGGGAATGTAATGTAGTGTGTCTGCTCATCAAGATGGTGAATGTAATATAGCGTGTCCACTCTCTCTGCCTGAACTTAGAATTGCAATCACTTGTGGAAGTCCGTATTTTTTTTGTACTTTCTAGTTTTTGCTTTGGCTTGTTCAGCTTTTGAAGTTTTGTGCTTCTTTCTCTTCTTCATCTTCTGCTTTTTAGTATGATTTCCAAAATTCACCATAGCTATCATATGGTCACAGATTAAAATAACTACCACTTTTCTATGTTTTATGCAGTATTTCCTATATCAGATCCTCCGTGGATTGAAATACATACATTCTGCAAATGTTCTTCACAGAGACTTAAAGCCCAGCAATCTTCTTCTAAATGCCAATTGTGACTTGAAAATATGTGATTTTGGACTAGCTCGTGTCACCTCCGAAACTGATTTTATGACAGAATATGTCGTTACAAGATGGTACCGTGCACCAGAGCTGTTATTGAACTCTTCAGATTACACTGCTGCTATTGATGTATGGTCGGTTGGTTGTATTTTCATGGAGTTGATGGATCGAAAGCCCTTGTTTCCTGGTCGAGATCACGTGCATCAGCTAAGTTTGCTGTTGGAGGTAATTTTAGTTTTCCAGGTTTATACTGCTGTGCTGTTTGTTTTCTGGGGAAAAAATGATCATTTGAAATTTGTCATTCCAATTACAGTCTCTTATACTTATTGCTTTTTATTCAAGAAGACCTGCTTATTTTCCATACTTAAATTTGGCACCAAATATAATAGCAGATGACTTTTGAAATTGGATTTTAGGATTATTCAACCGCATTATTTTAATGGCCTGCTTCCACCTCACCCTTATTTAACTGTATACCGTCATAAATGCACTTGAGCACGTATAAGTATGAAGCATTTTCCTCTCTATGGCTATGCAAAAATGCAAAATCCAATCTTTGTGCTCTTACAGAGCAAATATATTAATTACTTATCAAAAAAAACAGAGCAAATATATTAATCATGCTTAATATTGCAGCTGATTGGCACCCCGTCAGAGGCTGACTTGGGGTCCTTGAATGAAAATGCTAAAAGGTATATTCGGCAACGTCCTCTTCACCGTCGGCAGTCCTTCACTGAAAAGTTTCCTAATGTCCATCCTTCAGCTATTGACCTTGTTGAAAAGATGTTGACATTTGATCCCAGACAGAGGATTACTGGTGAGTCTCTGTTTCCTAATGTTATTTGCATAACAATACAAGTCTCAACTTGGATCAACTGAGAGCTAATTTCTATTAAGCCTTGTATGAGAAAGCTAGTCTAATCATAATATTTGTACCAGAAGTTTCACGGTTTTCTATTCCAAAAAACTCATGTAACCCCCCACTTGAAAATATATTTTTCCCCTTAAAAATCTTAGGGATAATTCTGAAACGAAGGCTCAAGGTTCTTTCTCAATCCAAGCTCAGCCAAGCTGCCTTTAATTTTGGTGCTGTGATCTTGCCACTCACAATGTTACAATTCCTATTCAAGGGACTCATTCTTTGCCATGGTCCACCCCCCAAAAAAATCCCAACCCAAGAAGGTTTTTCCAGCTAAATTTTCCATGACAACCTTGTCCATGAGCACTTATTGAATTGCATCTTTCTTGGGCCACAAATAGTGAAACAGATGGAAAGAAGCTTCTGACATATTAGTTTTCGGATGATTCAATAGTAGATCCATCAAGTTTTGTGCTTTTCCAGGGATTTAATAATAAAAACTTAATCCATTAAGTTTTGTGCTTTTTCAGGGATTTAATAATAGAAACTTAATCCATCAAGTTTTGTGCTTGGTGCTTTAACAGAGTTATATGGGCATTTAATTTGTGCCATTTAATCCATCATGTAATTTCCTATTTCCGACAGTTGAAGACGCATTGGCTCATCCCTACTTGACATCTCTGCATGACATCAGTGACGAGCCTGTGTGCATGACTCCCTTCAGCTTTGACTTTGAGCAGCATGCACTGAGTGAGGAACAGATGAAGGAGTTGATATATAGGGAGGCTCTTGCATTTAACCCCGAGTATCAGCAACAATGAGGAGTCATGCTTTGTTTAGTCATCGTGATTTGATCAGTGTGGTCTCTCTGGTTTATATAACTCGGGTGGTTGATTTCTTCCTGTACATATTGTTCCATTCCAAAATGGGGTGGATCTGGAGTTGATTTACTTTGGGCAGAATTCAGGGACTGGAACAAATATAATGGAATCTGCATGGCTGTTTACCCTTTATTGTTGTTCTATTGATTGGATTAAAGCCAACTCCTGATCAACGGCTCTCTCTCTCTCTCTCTCTCTCCTCTCTCTTCTGTGTGTGTGTATCTGTTTTGATTTGTATAAAAAAATTGAAGAAAAAAAAAAGAACTTTTAACTAGCGGTAACAATAAGCTGTGCACTCTGAGCGGCACTGCTCCCAAATTAAAACTCCCCCTTTCTTCCCTTGACCCTATACTTGTTTTCAAGTCTCTTGCATGAAAAAACATGGTCGATGCTTTCAAATATTTAATTAAAAAATTGTTGACAGTGTTTATTTGTCCAATTTTATGCTTAATTGGACAATGTTTATTTGCACAAGAGCTGTACGGAAACCTCATATACTAACCTTGTCTTGTGCTACGTGTAAAATACCATTTCCAATAGCTAGGATATGCTTGTGAACTTCTTTACTCTTTGCTCATCAGAACTTACGGAGAGTGTTTTATGCTAAAATTAGATTGGCGTTGTCCATTTCATGCTGAAACCAGTTTGGAGACAAGGCGCGATTAGTAGTAGGTCTCGTCAAATTTGAAAGATTCAGGGCTAAACAAACCAAAGAAAGCAATGACTGTTTGAGAGAGGATAACAACTTCAAATTTTCCTGCTCAACGTTATATGGAATTCTCACATGAAAGTATATGTCATAAAGTTCGATTAACTAACAGGATGAATTCTAACGAGCTAGTATCCGAAACTCAATATTATCAGAGAGCTCACCAATCCAGAAGGAAGAAGCAATCCAATCCATATTTGCTAGAAGCTAATTATGAAAGAACGAATTCATATCCTATTTTAGAGACATAACTTTGACGAGTACAAAGCAGCATCTTCAACAATGCTGTTAGCTCTTCACAGTGTCAAAGAATCTAGAAAGTGGCACGGGACCATCAGCCTCTTCGTCATCACTGCAAGAGTGCTTGGTTCTTGACTTGTGCTTCTTTTCTTTCTTTGTTCTCTTGGACCTAGATCTACTTGATTTAGATCTACTTGGTTCTCTCTCCTCTTCATCACTACTTGAAGAATCGGAGGATGAACTTGAGGAGCTAGAGCCAGAAGATCTCCTCCTCCTTGAATGCTGCATTGACAAATGAGGGGCTCACATTTCACAGTTTTAAATATCTGTAACAACTGAAATGCAAGAGTGCTTTAATGCTATCCCACTCTCTAGTTTGCTTGATTACCGAGTTATATTGGCATGTCATCCCTAACAGTCTTTTATTTGAAAAATAAATAACAACAAAATCTTATTTGTAGTATTTGTGATTCTAAGCTTCTTCATTTTTTTTTTTTTTTATTGGCACCGGGTGTCTAACTAATCCTGGTGGTGCACAAGCTCTCGGTAAGGGATTTCCTAGAAGTGTACCTCAGGTAATTTAAGGAGAAATTATCCTAGTCCGATGGCCCCAAGAGTGTGAATGTGGAGTTTTGAACCCGGGCAGTCAGGTTTATACGACTAAGCTTCTATGTTTTCAATTAGAAGCAATATATTCTAAACTGAAGTTTTATTTTTCTTTGAGTAGTACCTTCAAGCCCTCCCAAACTTGCATGGAGTTGGCATGACTTGAAAGTTTGAAACCATAGTTTAAGTTTACAGAGTTATTGTGTGGATTTGAAGGACCCAAAACATAATCTTCTTCTTCTTCTTCTTCTTCTTCTTCTTTTTTTTTTTTTTTTTTTTTATGTCGGGGAACTTCTCCAAGGCAGGGCCCTTCGGACCCACTCCTGCAGAGTAAACTCCAGTCCCGTGCACCACACCCTCGAAAGTTTTCCTACACAGAACTAGTTAAATCACTGGCTTTTCACCAAAGGGTGTGGCCCCAACGGATTGTTTGCACCAATGAGATGTTGAATCTTGAACCTTGAAGGGAGTGATACCCAAAGACCAAGACCTTCACCACTTGGGCCAACCCCTTGGTCATGTTCTTGACGCATGGCTGTCCAACTATCCCTAAATTTCTTGATCATAGTTCCACCAGCACTTCTGATCTTATTACAAATTCATCGGTTCCCGTTGACTCAAAATAAAATGCTCTCTTCCTCTTGATAAAATTAGTTTCTTCTCTCATGCTTTGAAATTTATTTCCTCCAGGATCATCACTATCACTGGTCCAACCAGAGCCATGCCAACAGGATGTTATACACAAAAAGGATGGTTCCCTTGTGATAGTAACGAATTTCGATATGCTTACCCTATGCGTCTAAAATTTCAAAGGAAGAATGGCCAGGTAACATTGGATTTAGCATCACCTTTCTCATATCAAGTGAGTAAAGGCTTGGCAGGAGTTCCAAAATAGGAGGGCACCCAGGGGCCTTATAATGAGAGTGAAGACTCGATCTTGTAGCTGTTCTAGAGTGTACAAGTGTTGAATCTGAGTAATAACAATTTAATAATTATTTTTTTCTTATGATGGGGGAACCACCCCATGGCAGAGCCCCTAGGACTTACCCATGGAACCTAAACTCCCGGGGAGACTAGCACAGCAAATTAAATAAATTTGCTAAACAATTTAATAAATTGTAGGCACCTTTCTCTTTCTGCTGCTTCGTTTCTTTAATTCTTTGTTGTTATCTGCAATGACACATATCACCTTCAAGAAGAAGAACAAGAAGAGGAGGAGGAAGAAGAATGCTTTATTGCACATACCTTTTTTGTGATTATATTTACTACTGGAGTTGTTTTTTCCTTGGGCAAGTTTGCGTGCCCTTTCAGCATCCAGTTGAGCTCTGTATTCTCTCATCATTCTATCTTTATCTGCTTCCAGTTCCCCCTTTTTCATTTCGTCTTCCTAGTAAAAATTCCCACACAATTCAACAGAGGAAAAATTAGCACATACATAGGAGGCATGCAATCAGAGAGTAAAAAATTCATGAACACAAAGAGGTATTAAACATGGTCAAGGAAGTAAACCAACCCCCTCAATGAGCTTCTATTCCCCTACAGAAAATGCATCAACCAAAGATAAACAGCCACTCAAATTAAAAATTTTTTTTTTTGATAAGTAATAATTTTATTCAAAGAAATAGGCATAAGCCCAAGTACACAGGACGTATACAAAGGACAATTAAAATATGAACTCTAAAAAATGGATAATCTATGATCCACTTCCATCTAATTTACCAAAACACCAAAAACTAAGTCTAATCTCATCCTTGTCTCATTATCCATGACCTCAATTATGACAAGATTATTCCTTATTTTACTGCAAGTAAATTTCCCAGAAAACAAAAGAAAGGCATTGTCTGTACATCCCTCCTTGAGCCACTTTACTTTCGAAACTTGTGGCTTCAATTCATTGCTTATATGCACAACGTTTTATTCATTTTAGTTGATGCAAATCTTTTATTGGGGCAAGTGTAATAGAATATTGGTCTTTTATCACATAATATATAGAGGGTAGAATGCAGTGTCATTCATAATAGGAAAAAGAAAACCAGTACTTTGTCTCTTTGTTGGACCACTGCCATAAACACATGGCGAGTTCTTTCCTTGTCTTGTCCAAACAACATTCTTTATTCTCATTTGAGAAAAACTCTCCCACAGTAAGGTTTACACAGAGCCAACATCATTGCAGCTTATATACAATGACAATTTGTTGTTAACGCACACAACATCTTGATAACAATTATGGGACGGATATTTGTAAATAAATAAGAAAATCAGATTACTTGCATATTTATGACAAGGTATTTTAAAATTTTTGCCCATGTCAACATGTACTAGCAATGATACCAGTTAAGTAGCATTTCAGGTTTCTTGAGGTCTTATTACATGGTTTCGTATAAACAATTGAGATTAAAAAAATATGGCGGAATCCATGGTTCCATCAAACTCTTAGCACATTGCCTAGGGGGCAGAAGCACAGTGTAGTTGGCATATAAAATCATCACTTAAAGAAAATGAAAAATACAGATGGAATACTTTCTGTGGATCTTTGTTCTGTGAAAGCATAATATCGTTAAGCTAGCATGACATAAATTCTTGATGTTTCTTTTGTTACTAGATAACCTGTGCCATTGATGAATGAGTATCAGAGCAAGTGCCCGTATAAATATATACTTTTCCTCTATAGAAACACACATGCATGCACAAATGTGTGCGCACTTGTGCAAAATGCAACTGGAGTGTTCCATGAAAGGGGGACACAATAAGTTGCAGTAGAGAAACAAACATAGAAAACTCGTGCGCACTTGTGATCAAGATAAGCATATTAGCAATACTCAACAAATTACCTTTTGCTTCTTTTTAAACTCTTCCCAGGTGATAGTGTGAGAAGTTTTAAGACTGGCCAAACGAGCAGCATGCCACTCTGGCGAATGAAATGAACCATCCACCTGCGACTGTCCTCATTAGTTACACTCCAGGAAAAGAAGCACCCAACAAAAACTTTTATACTGGATTATCGTATAACATTTTCTGATCTAAAGAAAGACAAACTTTCTTAAGATCTCACAAGTCACAATTGTTTGATCGTGAAAGAGAGGAATTCAAAAATAAAGTAAAAAGATTCAGGAAATGAGCTAAAACTTGATATAATCCCCAATAAAGAATAAACTCTTCTATGTATCCTAAAAATAGGGGCACCAATGTACTTATAAAAAAAGGGGGGGCACCAATGTGGTAGATGAAGTGGAGTTGGCGGCCGTGCCCTGTCAGAAAATCAACTTTTAGGACACTATTAGAGCCATCCTAAAATCTCCTATCTTTCCAAGAGGACAATATTCATGTATAGAAGTCCAATGCGCAGGTTGATTAACAGGTGAATACTTCTCACGTTCAATCTGTCAGATAAGACTATGCACCACCATGAATTGCTCCGTAGCTCGTCACAATTCAGATCAAGAACTTAAAATTCGTATCTTTTGCAGGAAATTTTTGACGCCCCACTCAAATTACTGTAAGATTTCATAAAAGTAAAGCTTACCCATTAAAATCAGAGATTTATTCGATAAACAATAAGTATCTAATCAATCATAAGCACAAAATTCAATAATGTAATGGAATAACACAAACTAACAAACTGCCATAAAAAAAGAAGAAGGAATGAAATTTAAGAATGAGAAATTCAATAGGGAATGGTAGTATGAAAGGGTACAAACCATGCCGTCTTCAATCTCCTCAGCCGCAGCAGAGCTGGAGCCCAGCCTGGCTCTCTGCATGGCTTTGTAAGCCTGATTTTTGCCCATTTCAAGAGACCCAGATGAGAAAACGAGCAATTAAACTCCACCAAAGAAAGAAACCCAGAAAGAAAAATGAGAGAAAATATGGGAGAGTATTTGATTAAAGCATTAACGGTCAGGAACCCGTGTGGATGAAGAGAACATGTGGGGGGGATTAGTAGGAGAGAGAAAAAGAGTTTGGCTTTGGTTGAGACTAGAGAAGATTTTCTTTCCAAAGGGCAAAGGGCTACAAAGGTGAGGCTGTAACGCAGAGATTTTTGCGTCGGGTGAGATCACGAGAACGTGGGTTAAATCGGGTACACCAGTGGTCAGGGCTAGACTCGTTCGGTGCAGATTATGAACATGAAGACGACAATAAATATTAAATTAAAAAATAATAATAGGATTATCCATTTATTACTCCAAATTAAATATGAAACCTGCATACTGTGGTATCAAAATTTTTAAATATAATTATTCTATTTTTCAATAAATAATGGTATAAAATAATTTAGAGTAGGCAAATAATAGATAAATATGTGATGCATGATTTTTAACAGAAAACTCATTTTTCTAAAAATAAAATACACTGAACTTCCACATCTTCTTAAAATTATAAATACCTTTTCTCTTTTGTAACTCATTCCAATTAATTTAATCTGTTATTTAAATAAGAGAAATGCCTAACTTGCAAAAGGATTTCATAAATTAATATATTTTATTAGATTATAAAAGTATTTTTTATAATGGTCAGAGAGATGGCGAGAGAGCTTTACTAACAACTAAGAACATTGATATTGATTTTATTAAATTTATCTTTAAAATTTAATGAAAAGTACATAGTTTTCATAAATCTAAAACCTTTCTATCCATAACCTCATATTGGATTAGCTATTAGATTTATTAAAATAATAATATAACATTATTTTTGTAATAATAATATTTTTAATTTTTTCCTTCATATTTTACAATTACACTAACCATATATTAATTAATAATTTAATTTAATACTTGAATTATTGTTTCCCAATTAGTTTTTAGACTTAATATATTTATTTGAGACGTAGAAAAATATTAAGTTTATAAAGAGAATTGATTGAAAAATTACCAATTCATGTGATTTGAGCAACAGTATAAAATAAACAAGCATAAAGTTCAACTTCAAAGTCACGCAGTCCAGTCCGCAACATTCAAATAAGTATAAAATAATCAGAATAGCTATGACCAGTTCAACTTTAAATTTGAAGATGAAGATGAATTTCTTGAAGCTCAAAGTTTAAGATTTGTGTATATGGTGAATTCCAATGTAATGATTTTAAAGCCAACTTCATCAAAATTTAAAGATTAATGCTAATGCTCTAAAAAACAATACACCCGCCACCGACACACGCACACCTATGCATTTACAAACACACACAGACACAGGCCCACATACGCACATACGTGCATGCGCCCACACACCCACTCGCACACTCACACACACTCGTTAGGGATTCTATCTGCAACTCTTGTATGAGGGCCACCTTGGTCCTAGGTGGGGGTGAAATCGATCGAACTGGATCGAAAAATGTCATAGTCGGTTTCAATCCAGGTAGTGGGAGATTTTCAATCTTTTGGTCCTGTTCCGAAGTGGGGGTTTCTCAAACCGAACAGACCAATAAGAAAAATATGTTCTTTTATTTATATATATTATTTTATATAATAATTGTATAATAAATTATGTAATTTTCATCTAACCTATCGTCATTTACAGTATAAAATTTTAAATATGTAATTACAAATTAATATTACATTAATTGTATATTATCAATTAACCTATCAATTCACAATTAACTAATGTATGACATCTATGACCTAAGTTGCAACTTGCAAGTAAATATAAAGTATGCACGGATGTATGGATAATTAAATTATTTATGCTTATTGCTTCATATACAAAATATAAAAAGTTATACATACTCATTATGCATTAACTTAGAATTATCATAAATTATAATACATTAACATACTCTAAGTTAGTAAAAGTAACGATTAATATCGTCAATATAATTATAATTAAACTAAATCACTATAACTATAATTACAACTAAATCTTTGTAGTCTATAAGTCTATAAGACTATATAAGTTATAACTACATATAGTATTAATATCATTATAACTAATGACTATATTACTATGAGTCTATGACCATATATTATTATATAGTATTAATATCAGTATTAGTATAGTATATAGTAATTAGTATTAGTAATAATTTAGTATTAGTATCGCTATATCATTATAATATATATATTATATGTAGTAGTAACACTATAATAGTATAATATATAATATTAGTATATATTAATATATTATAAGAGTTATAGCATAATATATGTATAATAATATAGTTAACTTACTAAGTTAGTATTAATGTCACTATAACTATATATAGTATTAATATCACTATTAGTATAGTACATA
Source organism: Pterocarya stenoptera (assembly GCA_003123785.1). Taxonomy (NCBI): domain Eukaryota; kingdom Viridiplantae; phylum Streptophyta; class Magnoliopsida; order Fagales; family Juglandaceae; genus Pterocarya; species Pterocarya stenoptera. The sequence continues at coordinate 25,247 of QEOT01006984.1, forward strand.
ATATTAGTATTACTATTAGTATTGGTATAGTCTATACTTATTTAGTATTATAATATATATTAATTTTGAAAAATACATTTCTATACATTTTTATTAGATAATTTTTTGTAAAATACCTAAGTTGCAATTTGCAAGTGAGTATAAAGCAATTACAAATATTAATGTAATTAACTAATTTGATATGAATATCAATTAGCATTGACATACTCTATTAAGTTAGTAACAAATTACCAATTAACATCATAAATATAATTATCATTAATTATTTTTTTAATGAGTTAATTAAGTAGTCAACATTAAATAGTTTACTTTATTTTAATTTTACTAATTAAATTTTTTTTAATTAATTCAAGTGCCAAAAAGATAAAAGAATAACAACTTAAAAAATACCTAATCTGCCAAAGAAGAAACGGCGTTGTTTAGTACCAAATTGGACCTAAACGGCACTATTTAAGTCTTTTACTGGTTGAATACTGAAATTGGGTTGCGTCGTTTCATGCAACACAAATTTTATTTATTTATTATTATCACTTAATCATCCTTAAAATGGCATCGTTTGGGTCTAATTTCAATCCAAACGGCGCCGTTACGTTCACCCCCTTCAGATCCCCCATCCTCGATTTCCCATTTCATTTCATTTTCTCCTCGAATTAATTAGGCACAAATAATATCATGATTCAGTGATTCATATACATTACATAATGCAAACAAAAACAAACAGACAGGGAGTCATTTAAAGTTCAAACCACATGCACAGTCTAAACTCCACAGCATACAATTCACAAAATCTCATCTCCATCTTCGGTAAACCTCATCCTTCCTCCGATCTCCATTAAATATATAAATAAAAAAAAAATTTAAATTTTGAATTTAGGGTTTCTTACTTTTGGACCTTCAGTGATAGAGATGAAGAGAGAGGGACCGGATGAGAGTCATGCGACGACAATGGTGATGGAGACGGCGATGCAGAGAGAAGGACCTGGTGCGAGAACTCAGAGAGAGAGAGACTGAAAGCGAGAGGAGAAGTAAGAACGAAGAAGGTTCAGGAATTGGGAGGGGGGCCAGGGGATTGGTTTTGATATTTTTANTTTTTTTTTTTTTTTTTTTTTTTTTTTATAATATATATATACGGGGTGGGGGGTCACCCCCATCCCACCCCCGCCCCCGAAGGTGGACCCAGATGCGAGGGGGTGGGGCCACCCTCCCGCATCTGCCAGAAAGGGTAATCAGCCCCGCCGCGCAGGGGCGGGGAGAAGCGGGGCTAATGCCCACGCCGTTTTATTAAAGAAATTTGCTTTTTTATAAATATATATAAACATTGAGCATGCAAAGGCCCAGCCAAACCCTCGCCCCCAGCTCCCAATTGAGTGTGCATGTCTATCTCTCACCCATATGCACACTCACACGTGCATTCACATGCCCGCGCTTGTGCTCACACATAGACACTACACGCGCACTCACATACTCTCGTCGACAGGCACACTTACACATGCATGCCCACACGCACAATCACAAACCCAAACACACACGTGTCGACACATACAATCACACACCCAAATGCACACACGCACGCAAATACAAGCAACTGTTGATAGACAAAAAAAAAAGCGTTGTGCGCACTCCCACACACACACAAACTTGGGCACTCACACATACAAACATGCATGCAAATACACACACAAACATGCACGCATGTTGATATACACAAACATACACATACAAGCATGCACACACAAACCTAAACCAAATGTCACGCGGTTGATTGGACCACGCAACAGTCGTTCCCATTTGCCCAAGCTTCGACACCAATAGTTTAGCCTTTACGATAACCAAACCACCATAAAAGCAACGACCAGAACACCATCCAAAATACTGCCAAAATATATGCTTAATCCAACTGATAAATAAGAGAAGTATTCAAACTCATAATCATCCAACATCAAACTCTGGCAGAAAGAGAGAGAGAGAGAGAGAAAGAGAGAGACATACCTGGAGTAGGGAGGCCGAGGTCGATAGAGAGGAAGAGAGAGAGAGAGAGAGAGAGAGAGAGAGAACGACAGACGATGGGTGCCTGAGGCATTGAGGTCGATGGACAAAGAGAGATTGAGACAGAAAGAGTGAGAAGGGGGAAAAGAGATATAGTTGCTGCGGGGAGGAAGAGTTCAAGTTTTCAACAATAGCTAATAAGAAACGATCTCGTTTTGGAGCGACTTGGAACTAAGAAACTTCACAAAACGATATCGTTTCATTTTTAAAAAATAAATGTTAAGATAAAATGACATCATTTTGGGGATTAACCTATTTGTTGTCCCCAAAACTATACTGTTTTATTAAAGAAATTTACTTTTTTTCTAAATATATATGTATATATATGCCAAGTCGAGCGAACGAGGTAAATCCTGGGCATGCTAGGGCCCAACTAGATCCCCGCCATCAACTCCCAGTTAAGCATATTTCCCTTCCACATATGTGTACTCACACGCGCACTCACCCACACACATGCCCATGTGTGCATTCACCCACCCAAATACACACACACACACACACACACACTCTCTCTCTCTCTCTCTCTCACACACACACACACAACCCACATGCGCACATACACGCACTCACACATACATGCCCACATGCAAAATGACACACCCAAATCGACATGTACACAAATACACACACCCACACACAATGGCACACGCCGCACATACAGGCGCACTTCCCCACAGACACACCCACACCACACACACACACACCCACACACGGACACACACACACGCACATGTCCACTCATACACACACAAACTTATATGCACATACACACAAACACACACCTATATACACACCCAAAATACAAATACAAACACACACCCAAAACACAAACACACACCCACACCAGACACATACACACACGCACACCCACATGCACAAACATGCATCCACATACACACATGCACACAAACACATACACACAAACTTGAATGCACATACACGCACACCACACACACACACACCCATGTGCATGCACACACAAACGCATCCACTTATGCACTCACACACAACCACAAGCATGGAAGCATACTGACACACGCTCTCTCTCTCTCTCTCTTTCTCTCACGCACCCACATGCACACAAAGTGAGAGACACAACCAAGACAAAGTGAAATCGATTCCAGAGGAACTGCAAAACCAAGCTATTCATTGCAAAACCGATTTTGTGAAAAAATGTTCATAATCAAACAAAAAAGCCCTACTTTCTATTACAATGCACAAGAATTTAATCTCTCTCTCTCTTTCTGTTCTTTTTTTTTCCTATGCACAAGTGGTGGCCAAAGGCTTGGATTCCTTCCATTTTACTTACAAAAAGGAATAACATTTCATTACAAGAAGCCAAATCTTATAGGAAGATGGAAACAAAAACTGCATAAAACAAAGGAACAAAGAATGCTCATACCCACAATGGCACTCTCTCTTTCAGAAATCGACCACTGGCTCAGATTCTCCCATTCTGTTTTGATTTTTTTCAACCTTTTTTCAACTAGGCATTTGACAACGCTAGCTGTTTTTCTTCTGGGATGAGTTTGATTTATGAGACTGATTTTGGGGCTAGCTTTTTGCTAGCTGCTTTGGCGTTGGGATGATCAAGTTTGATTTCTATTTTGATGCTAGTTGATTTTCGCTTTCAGCCAGGACCCATTTGGGATGGGTTTGATTTACTTTTGAAAGAAATCGATTTTGCTTTTATTTTTATTTTTTTATAATATCGGCTGATGTTAGTCGATTTCCCAAAAGGTACCCAACCCTGAGTACCTATAGCAGAATTGTGTGGGTTAAATCGAGCAGTTTTGCTAGGTACAAATGGGATGTACAAGCGGGAGGTAATTGGGTTGTACGTGAGAGTTTATGTTGAATTTAAAAAAAACAAAACAAAAAAAAACAAAAGCAAACCTCTCTCTTTCTTTTTCTTCTTCCGTTTCTTCTTTTTCCCGTACGTCTTTCTCTATTTTTCCTTGTTTGTTTTTTGGAATATAGCTTTCTTCAATTATTTTGTCTAAGCTAATTCTGTGTTTTTTGTCCAAGATTTCTACTGGGTGATTTCTACAACATTTATGGTAAATCATTTTTTTTTCCTTCCTTCTATGTCATGATTTCTTGATTGGGTGAGTTTATACTTTACTGTTTCTTGAATGCGGTGGGGGAAGATGATGGCCCATGGCCATTGGCATCATCTAGGAGGTTTTTATTCAAAGAAAAAAGCTAAAGGTGAATTAAAGGTGTTTATTAAATTTTCAAGCAGTCTAGACTTCTAGCCCTGTGGAATTTGTCAGACAACTAACAGTGGGAGATGAACTGAGAGATTGAAGATCCTTTAGATAACCAATGGAAGATCCTTTTAGTTTTAAAGTTTTGAGTTTGTTTGTACAAACGAACAAAAAGCATCTCTTAGGTGGAAATACCCCCTAAATCAAATAAGCTTGGACCATTTTAAATAACAGGAGTTTCAAATACCAACGACAGTAATACCACCACCACCACCTACGGAAGATCCATTGAGCAAAAGAAAGGAGCAAGCACCAAGCAATGCTCTTCCATGCCAACCTCACGACCATCTTTCTCTTTCTCGCTTCTCTCATCCAACCACTTAATCTCCATAGCTCTTGATTCTGAAGTGGTTATCTTCTCTCTCTCTCTTGCTTTTTTTTTTTTTTTTTTTTTTTGGGTTTTAAGTCTGAGTAAATCATACCATTGATGAGTGGATGAAATAAGGTTGTGCTGGTGACTAGGAGGAGGCTTGAGTTGTCACTAGTTGTGGTTTGTGGACAGCAGTGGATCTGTAGAATGCGTCTCCCTCAAGATTAGGTTCCTTAGTTGCATGAAGTACTTATTGCTAGCACAAAATACAGAAAACTTCAGAAAGAGAAAGTAGGAGTGCATTCAGTGAGAGTGGGTGAGAGAAAGAATAGGCCATTTGGTTAGGAAAAAGAAGGGGAGAGAAATAGGGAGTAAGAAAAGAAGAAAGTGGGACCAAGTTGTCAGACGTTTGCGTCCCGACTGCACTCATCGACTGCATATAGAGTTTTTCTAAAACGAGACAACAACAGTCATGGCTAAACTTGTTTGGTGTAGGAGATTATGAAAATAAAGACGAAGATATGGATATACTTGGGAGTAGTTTTATTTGAAAGTCGATATGATTTAATTTATAATATTTAAAATTTAATTTAAATACAGTCAATTTTGCATATTTATTACACACTCTACTGATGTGATTGGATAAAATAATTATTTTATATTAAAATAAAGTGACGCAGTCAATCACATTAATAAAACGTGCAAGAGTATGCAAAAATAACTACATATGAAATTCTTTTTTTAAAAAATAAAAATTGATAATTTTGTGATTCACTTTTTTTAACTGGAAACTCATTTTTTTTTCAAATAAAATGCACTGCACATCTCCTAAAATTACAAATATCATTTCTCTTTTATAATTTATCTCAATTAATTTAGTTTGTTATTTAAATAAGGGAAATGCCTAACTTACAAAAAGATCTAATAAATTGATATATTTTAATGGCATTATATTAGATTATAAAAGTTTTTTATAATAAAATAAATTTCATATACCATTTCAATAAATGTTAGTTTATGAATTGAGAACAGTTATTATACTATCCCAATTATATCGCTTACTATGCCTCATTAATATGAGGCCACCGCTTGGTGCCACATGATTTATTAAATTATTTAAGATAAAAAGTATCCAAAAATATAAAAATAGAAAGACTAAACTCTAAGTTTCCTCTACCTTTTTATGTTTGTTTATTTTATTTTATTTTATTGATAAACCATGTGGCGATGCCACATCAATAAAGTAAAGTGAATGGTATATAATAGCATTTATCTTTTGAATTCCATTTAATAAATATACTGCAATTTATGATTTGAAACCATTTAAATAAAAATAATAATTAAAAATTCCGATATTTATTTACTTGCAAAATTATGGAGGACAGGCCTTAAGCCCACATAAACACAATTTACTCGTTTTAGGGCAACAAATATGGGCCTAGTTTTAACTCCCCCATAAACGGGTTTGGGCAATGGGCAAGAGATAATAGTCGTGGTTTTCTTTTTGCCTCCCCCAATTGATTAAAGATTCTCAACCGCATCAAGCATTAAAAGATATGAAATATGTTTTATTAAAATATATTTTATTTCGAGACAAAAGAATTTGTGTTGCTTGTAGAAGTAGCTGTTAATGGTACAAATTTCGATAGGAGTAATATTTTTTGGTAGGAAAAATTGTTGTAACAGTGTTGTTGTTTGGATGGATGAAAAATCTCCTCAAATTCTTGCTTGAATTTAAGTGGCTCAAGTGAAGAGAGATATATCCACGCATCGAGTATTTAATTATTTTTAAAAAAATTTACAAGATATTAATAAATGATTTTATTATTCCATCCCTTAAAAACTTCATATGTCTGATAAGAATTTGAAGGATCTTGATGCAGAAAATAAGTTCTATAGAAGTAATAAAAAAAATGAATTAATCTTTTTATCAGTCACTATTCATTATTCCACACTCTACCTCTTATGAAAAAAATTGTTAAGTGTGAAGTGTGGAGGTAAATAGTGACTAATATATAATAAAGTAAAAAAAAAATTGGTCGTACACCTGCCAATCAGTGAGGATTATTTATGTCAAGTTATAAATCCCACTTCTTATATTGTTGTTTTTTTTTTTTTTTTTTTTTTGGGTTTATGACAAGTTAAGTATTTGAGTGAATAAAGGCATTAACACTAAATCACAAATATAGATGTAAAAAAAAATACAATCATATAAATTCCGTACATTCACTTAAAAAAAAAAAAGTAGATAAATCTAATATTTACATTAAAAAAAAAAACTCAATTTTTAATAGTGGTCTCCATTATTTTATAAATAGAGTATACAAAATTTACGCACCTTAAAACTATATCTTACGTATATACTACGTAAATCTTTAAAGTCTGATCTTTAATCACATTAGTATTTATTTAGCTCTAGCTAGTCAAGGTTAAGCACATATTCAAGTGCGTCACATTTGCCTATATATAATATATCTCCCTGACTATATAGTACATAAAAGTTGGTGCGCCATTCCGCGGGCCACAATGGTCACGACAATTAAAACACTGACCACTTTTGATCCAAAATCCTGTCTGAATAATTGAAGATTACAGAATGTTTTTCTTTTCGTTTTTTTAAGTACCCCAAAAGCTAGCTAGACCTCACCCAATTCAATTCAGACCCAAAAGGATAAAATTGCTCCAACCATTGGTCACCGTCGACGTTATTTTTGTCGTTCTACGCAACGGCAAATCCCCGGCCATGACATGATCTTTGAAATGCTATCTTTATTAATTTAAATTTCTTGGACCCCACATTAATGTTTAATGTGCACCACTTAGAAGATATTTAACTTTTTATGATTTAAATAATAATGACGAGTAGCAATTATTTAGTGATGTAATGTTGCTTTCACGTTATGTTTTAAAATCGCATGCACTTGAATCGACACTAGTACGTACATGATTTTACATCACATAAATTTGCAACGTCTTTAACCTGGCTAGCTAGTGCATGGGTGGAAAAATACAGCCATTTTCGCGACTATTCGATAATCGATCCGACCGTACGTGTGGCATCATGATCAATAAGAACTGTTTTTATCATTATCATGTTATGATGAAGGCCGAGTTATGATAGATTCTGGATATTGCATGCATGTGATGATGATCAGGCTTAATTTCTTTGCTTCTCAATGATCACATCTTCATCCCTCCAAAATATAAGTAGAAGTTTTCATAAAACTATGTATGTATATGTATGTACGTATGTATGTATGTATCATGTATGTGTATAGCAAGTGATGGTGCCATCATCCCTTGTGATGTGAATTGTGAGATAACATTAGAAAGGCATGATTTTTTTTTTTTTTTGGTATGATTTATAGAAGTTTGCCTTAAAAAAAACATATAAGTGCACTTTGGACGGTAAGATGAGATAAAATAATTTTAAATAAAAGTTAAATAAAATATTATTACAATATTATTTTTTAATATTATTATTATTATGAAATTTGAAAATTTTGAATTGTTTATTATATTTTATATAAAAATTTGAAAAAATTATAATAATAAGATAAGACGAGACGAGATCAAAACCTTTCACTATCGTAGCATAATTTCTTGTAAAATCAAGTCGACCAAACAGCACGAAAATATATTGTTGCCTGACTGGCAGAATATGTACTGCATGCTCGCTCCAAAATTAAAACTATGATGTTTTTGTTAGAGGAATAATAATTCCCATGCGAGACAATTTATACGCTAGCTTGCTCATGTCTCTCCGCACTGGACAACAAAAGAGACAATTTGTTAACTTTGGAAAATAAATAATATCTTAAGTAATATAATACTTTTAACAAAAATGCTACTCACAACCGCGTAGGGGAACCCTCGCGGCATCGTGTCCTACGTGGCTTCTTAAATAAAACGTTGTCGTTTGCTACTTGGTCGAGAGAGATAGGGATCGAAATGTGCAATGTCGTCGTTTTTATTCTTTCACCTCCACTTCGCTGGCTTCTCCTTTGATCTTCTCCATCTACCCTTCTCCATCTCTATCTTCGCAAAATCTTGAGTTTACCTTCCAAGTTTTGCATCTAGCCGAAAATCCCTGCATTTAATTTTCTGCATCAAGATGAATGGTCCCGCGCTCTGCTACTTCTTCTCATTTTTTTTTTAATATTCAAAACCGAAATCAAGCTCCACATCTTTCTTCCCACATCTTTCTCCCAGTGAATGCTTTCTTTCTTTTTTTTATTTATTTGTTTCGGTTCTCTCCAGCATGCATTTGGCTTCCATCTCTTTTATTTTCCTTTGCTTCTGCATGAGTACTGTGTTTCTTGTTGGCTTCTTTATTTTTTTTCAGCTTGAGTTGCACATTCTTTGTTTTTTGTTTTGATTTTCCCTCTTTTCGCGTACATGATGTTTCCCCTACTTTCTTCTTCTTCGTCTTCTTCTTCTTCTCTTCTCTTCTTTTTTTTTTTCTTTTCTTTTTATCTACTGACGTGGCAGCTGCTGCATCATCCGGTTTCGCGGCAGGGATGTAGGGCGATTGTCCCTAGCATTTCTGTACTTTTAATGATGCTGCATGAGATTCGTACGTACCCTAGTACGCAAAATACTTGTAAAGTAGAGCTTGTATATATAAAATGAGAAATATTATAGACACAAAGTGGGCTCATAAAAATAAATTTATAAGTTAATGTGACTTGATATGATATGTTAAATTGTAAATCTATTTTTTATTGTAAAATAAATTTAATATATTATATAAAGTTATGTCAACTTGTGAGTTTAGTTTTATATAATTTTTTTGTGGCTTAGCACTTCTCATATGAAGTTGATTGAAAACTATATATTAAATTGTATGATCATAAATTTTCATCGCAACAGTTTATATATTATCTATATATAATTATCGCATCTTTTGGCTCATCATTTTGTTCCATTACATCAATTAAGCCATAAGCCAGCTCATCTAACTTTTACTTTGGCAGCATTTCTGTTTGGATGTTGATTTGATTTGAGATGATATTAGTTTTTTATAAATAATAATAAGTTGAAATGGTAGAATAAGTTTTGTGGAGATTTCCTAATATGAGTTTAGATGTGCTTGGATGTTAATATAAGTTTAGATATATTTATGAGAAGTTAAAAAAAGTTTTGAGTCCCACGTGTAAATAAATATTAAATTGAAAAATATTATAGGTTCACGTGTAAAGAGGTTTTGAGTTGAGATGAGTTTAATGATTTGAGAGATGAGTATTTAGATGTTAGACTCAATTTAAAATTAGATTAGTCCAAGTTAATTATGTGAGAATGAAAACCGATTCTCTATGTTGTTAGCTAGCAGCTGATCACAAGGTTGCAATTCGACCAGTTAGGTTGTGCTAGGTCAAATATTTTCTTAAGATTAGGTTTGGATATAAAAAGTATTTCATCTCATATAATAATTACAATTTGTTCAAGTTTTCATACAAAATATAATAAATAATTTAACTTTTTTAAATATTAAAACAATAATAATATTAAAAAATAATATTCTAACAATATTTTATTCAACTCATTTCAGCTCACTATCCAAACATCACCTAAGAGAATCGAGCATTGGATAAAAAAACAAATACAACACATATTTTCACAATTACTAAGTTAAATATTAGAAGTATCGACCCTCACCACACCGAGTCATGCATGCGCTTTCCATTCTCTTATTGCAGGCTGCGAATTACTCTTTATGAGAAATATGAAAAACATCCGCAACAAGTTGGATCCGGCATTAGCTCATAAACCGACCCGATCCAGCTGATCATGCTCAAGTTTTTTCTGGACTCACCAACCTTCTAGGTGGTAAAAAAGAGGAACAACTTAACAAAACAGTACACTGGAAAAATGGAAAGGAAATCAAGAAGCAGATAGCCAGGCGAGTACATGTGTGAAAATGGTTGGTTGCAAGTCAACCTTTGTGGCCGGCGCCATGCCTTACATGTTGGGCCAATACCCACGAGAATCAAGCATTGGATAACGAAGCCATCGTTCGGAAATTATATATACAGAATAATGCTAATTCGTATCTTCATTTTGTTTCTTATATCGTTTATATATATATTTATTTATTACTTAATAATTAAAAAATTGATTATTAGAATATTGATATATATTTTTTTAAAACATATTTAAAAAATGTTTGAAATAAAAAATAAAAAAAAATACAATTTACACTTAGAGTACACCAAGCACAGAAATTGAGAAATGGAAAATGATAGAGAGTCCATTTTGAGCTTCCGTTAGTTTTCGATTGATTTTTTTTAAAATATTTTTTTAGTTTTTTTTTTAATTCAATGATTAAGAAAATTTTGTTTAATAATAGTGTTAATTTTTTTCTTTTTTTAAAAAAATATTTATAAGTGTTAAAAAATTGATGTGAAAAAAAGTTTTAAGATTTAAAAAAAAATCACATCATTTTTCAACACTTATAAATATTTTTAAAAAATAAAAAAATTCACAATAAAATAAAATTTTATTAATCGTAAAAAAAAAACTAAAAAATAATTATAAAAAAACCACTCGGGAAACGAACGGAGTCCAAAACGGGAAAAAGACATTGAGAGACATAGATGCATGCATACATTCATAACTACGTACATTGATGACTGCATGGGAAAAAGACGCAGTACTGACTAACTCGTGATCAGCTACAACGTAACCACCAAAGTAGAGTGAGACTGAACTAAACCTTTGACGACGTAATGCTCTCATTTTCAAATGTCATAGCATTTTTGGTAGAAGGTGGCCTTTCCCACAACAACTAAATGCACTTACCGATCAACCCAATAATATTTATTAATCTATAATATATTTATTTAATTTAAATAGGTGTTATTAATTATTTTCATTTATGAAAGTGATGGATAGAAATTAAACAAATATATATCTCAAAAGAAATAAAGAGATAGTTCAAGTAATGTAAAAAATATATGTCGAGATAATTTATGCTTTTATTAAATAAAATTAGATAAAAATATAAATTGAAGACAACCAAAAAATAAAATTATGGCGGAGACACGTCTCCCTATAAAGATAGATAACCCTAGCATTTAAATTTTCAAATTCAAAGGTTAAAGTAATATAAGATCCTAGTGGAGTACGAAAGAATTAAAAAGGTGTTTTTTAAAGTCAAAAAAGAAAAAAAGAAAGTTTTTTTTGCTCATATATGTTTATACTCTTTTCGAGAATTTGGACCCACTTGTCAAATCTAATCATGCATAAAGACATAAATCTGGCACTCCAATCCCCAATATATTCATTTGCCTTTTTTTTTTTTCACAAAAATCCTTAAAAAAAAGATTTACCTTTCTTGATTTCTTTTTCGGCAAAAAAAGTAGGAATAAAATCTCTCCCTTTTATTTTTTATTTTTAAATATATTATTTTTGGCTCAATATGGTGTTCCTTTTGTACGGTCTATATATTGCACTTTCGGGATCAGCCCAGTACTGAGCGAGTAGAGGGAGAGGACTTATCCGAGTGTAAAACGGTAAATTCGCATGGGGAAGAATCAAGTGGG
>QEOT01006985.1:4280-16168 GCA_003123785.1 Pterocarya stenoptera
CATCTCGGCCACCCACGGAGACGCTACTTAACCATCACCGAGAGTCAAGAACAGACCAAAACTACACAGTAGCCTCCCACGTAGTTGCACCCTCACGGCCTCCTCACTGCCCAAAGCCTCCGTTACGTCCAGTAGACTCGCAACCCCGAAGCCAAGCCAACCACGTCGCTGCTCCTCCCTTAGATCACCACCATGCCCAACCCACACGAAACCGTAAGTACCTCTGTTTTGGCTCTCAAAAACAGAGTGTTTAGTCTCAAATACCCACTACCCTTAAACCACTACCCACGCAGCTGCATAAGAAGCCATTGAAAGCAGAAGATGCCGGAGGACAAGCCTCCACCATTGGACGCTGCCCTAGCTGACCCCTATCCGTAGCTCCCCGTCGTAAACGGTGCTTAAGTCCTCCCTCTCGCCATGGTCTCTCTCTCTCTCTATTGCTCATCTCTTTCTTTCTCTCTTTGTGTTCCGCTGTTGTGTCTTAGCCACTTCCCACTCACCTGCCCGGTCGCGACCTCCTTCAGTCACGGTGAGCCTCCATCGCACACCTCTTTGTCTTTCGGTTTCCTCTTTCTTTTTGTTGTGTTTTCTGTTTTCCTAGAAACAAGTAGAAGCTTTGAAAGAGTTTCGGTTTCCTCTTTCTTTTTGTTGTGTTTTCTGTTTTCCTTAGAAACAAGTAGAAGCTTTGGACTCTTTCAAGATATTAACGTATAGATAGTTTTATATTATATGGTCAAGACATCCCTTGTAATTACAAAAATGCCATCTAGCGTTTGGTCATTGATTTTCTCCCGTAAAACACCTCAAACCCATTTCACATTCAATATGCCTACTCTGTTTTCTAGAGTTCTGTCTGCCACTCCTGTAGTGCCTCATACAGCCATCCAAGTTCTCAAGCTATTGATCCTAAGTATCCTTCACAACAATGGATATGGAACAACTGATCCATCAAACGAAAGCCCTCTCTTGGGAAGATTTGCATCTAGCTCCTCAACCTGAACCTACAAATGGAGACATTGAGTTAGCACTCATAGGCAAAATAGTGGCAACTTGCCCACTAAACATAATCTCTCTTCATGCATCCTTCCGAGCGGCATGGAGTTTTCTCAGCAAATTTCACATAGAAGACCTGGAAGAGAATCTCTCCCTTTTTACCTTTCAAAGCTCAGCTGATAAAATGAGAATCTTCAGCCAAATTCCCTGGAACTTTAAAAAACACCTTCTTATTCTTAAGAACTGACCTGCAAGAACCACATGGAAGGAGATTCAGCTCAACTCATCACCTTTTCACATACAAATCCATGGGCTCACCAGGAACCACATGACAGAGGAAAATGTAAAGAAAATAGGTAATGCCTTGGGAACCTGTCTAGGTGTGGATATTGATCACCTTTCTAGGAAAATGCAAAGAATCGCCCATGAAAGAAGTTTTTCGGTTTGGGAAAAGGGGAAGTGAAGTCTGAGATACGTAGGACCCTATGAGATACCGGAAAGAGTAGGAGCAGTCGCTTAGAGACTAGATCTTCTCGTTGAATTCAAAGGAATTCACAGCGTCTTCCACTTATCTTCCCTCAAGAGGAGCTTTGAGAAACAAATACCAATGGTTGTGGATACAAAGGAGATTTCGCTACAACCCAACCTAACTTATGAAGAAAATCCCATTCAGATCACAGATTGGAAGGATAAGGAACTTCGGAATTAGAAAATTCCTCTAGTTAAGGTTCAATGGTGGAATCATGATGTTGAGAAAGCTACTTAGGAGAAGCAAGTCGATATGAGAAATAATACCCCTATTTGTTTGGCTTCTGACTTGTGTGGCTTCGTATCGCATCATGGCATTCACATCCATTCATGCATGAATGGCATTGATTTCTTTTCATTCTATGACCCGAATTTCTCTCATCGTTTATAGCTACACCATGGCTGGAATCGGTAGAGTTGCCCGACCGACATACATGACCCCTAGTTGACTACGGAGGCTTAGAGCTGAGCAGTGATGTTGACTACTAGATCGTATGGTTGACACATTTTGGACATAGCAAGGGAGGTTAGTACCATATGACTCACATCCTTAACCATGACAGGAGAGGTAACATTCGTATTAGGAGAGCCCTACCTCATGAGGGGCGCTAGCCATATGACCCCATCAGATGGACGAGAGAAACTAGGGCACGATGGGTTAGATGCTATATTAGATCGATGCCTCCAACTGCACTAGATCAACCTAAGTCGAACTAGGCAACCGAGCAGCTTCTGGCAGAGTAGGAGTTGCTTTATCCAAACCCCTCTCCCCTCGACGCATCAGATTTTTCTGACTCCTCATTGAGTTAACACTTTTTATGATTCTAATGAGGGTGAGTACTACACCACACCTAGGACGAGATGACAGATGATGACACTGACAGACCCTCTTCAAGCCCCAAGCCATAGCATAGTTGGTGAGTCACACTTAACTTTTGTTTGATATCTTATATTTACTAAGACCCTGATTTCGAGGATGAAATCTTGTTTTAAGGGGGGAGGACATACCACCCCGCCTAATTGCCCATTAGGATTAACCCTTAGTATGAGCTTATGCTACAATGTTATATTTTTATTGGAATTCCTTTTTTCAGCATTAGTGGTTTAGTGAGCAAGCCCATTAGTGCTGCTCTTAAGTCTCTTAACTTTAGAATATTATGGGCCAAGACTTATAAGCATTCAACCAAGCCCTATAAGAGTTTAAGTTTTGGTAGGATAACCTTAGAAAGTTTTGGCCTAAGTGTGAGGAAGGCTGAAGGACTTTTGGGCCTAGCTTAGTGTTAGCATTGAGCCATGGTCCATTTATGTTAAGGCAAGCGTTTTTAGCCCCATTCTTGTGGATCTTGAGGCCTCTTATAACCTCTTAAAATATGGACCCAAGGCCTCCTATCAACCCACACCCAAAGCCCATAAACCATGCAACTCCCAATCCTGGCCTTTTTAAGGCCAACGAGGCCCAACGCCTTGTCTTGCATTTTCACCCGTTTATTTGAGCCCACTTACACCATACCATGGGTTTCCTTCAAGCCCAAATTGTGCCCCATGCCCCTAAGAGTTTTCTTTGGACCAAAAACTAAGTTTGAACTTGGGTTAGACCATTCATAAAAATTTCACATGATTAGTGATCTTTAAATCATGTTTTGTGCTTAATTTCCCTTCTTAACATTTTTCGTCTTTTTTATCTGAATTTTATTATTTTTCTTATTGTTTTTAATCATTCTTAGATTAAATTAGAAGTTTAGTCTTTATCTCACACATATCATTAAGAGAAAAAGCATGACATTGCACAAATTCACCCAATTGGCTCACTTATGTACTTTCATGTGCATTGCACTAAACCATCCCTTTAGCCACGCCAATAACATCTCATTTTTTGTTCCAATTTCATCAATCACACCTTATTTCATACCCTTTAGAATGAGACCAAAGCTTAGATGAAAATGGTTCCTAGCCAAAAACCCCAAACTGATTGCACCTAAAGGCTTGTTGGATGGCAA
Source organism: Pterocarya stenoptera (assembly GCA_003123785.1). Taxonomy (NCBI): domain Eukaryota; kingdom Viridiplantae; phylum Streptophyta; class Magnoliopsida; order Fagales; family Juglandaceae; genus Pterocarya; species Pterocarya stenoptera. The sequence continues at coordinate 7,799 of QEOT01006985.1, forward strand.
CCGATTGACATTACTTTTTAGTTGCATTTATGCTCTTGGTTGGGCCACCACCACATGCCACCTCCTTCCTCCTCCAATTCCCATAGGTCCTTAAAATAATCATGGTAAATTTGACCCAAGTCATCCCCCATGAAAAGCCAAAACCAAATGGCTTTTGTGTACAACCCTACTCGGCAACCACAGTCCATTGCATCATCTTCTCTGAGCTCCACCTTCATCATCACATGGAAGCCAACCCTCCACCTTCTACCACTTGAAAAATCCTTCAAGAAGTGACTTGATACCAACACAAAACAGCCATGGAGATAAACCAAAGGGATGCAAACAAAATAATGAAAATCTGCCCAGTTTTCAGGTCTATACCAGGCACATCATGGCCACGCATCACGTCTTGGTTTTTATTTTATTTTTCAGTCTTCTTCCTTGCTACACCAGAGTAGCTCTACCCATCTAGCAACCTTGCAGCACCTGCCAAGATGAGATCATGCCAGTTCAGAACACTATTCAACCTGGAAAGCATAACACAAGTTGAAGGAAGGTCATCATCACCACCACCGCCCCACTCCACAAATCACATGCCACCTTCCAAGCCTTGACTAGCGCCCCTCCCCTCCAATGAGCACTATAAAAAGCCTCTCAACCCTCTCATTTCCTCCCCACTTCTTCTCGAAGTTCCTCTTGAGTTCTTGAGAGATCTTCTTCTCTTAGAGTACAAAAGAGTAGAAACCGAATGAGTGTTCTTGGAAGTTCTTGAGTTCTTGTGTTGGGAACTGTAGAGGGCCACAAAATTTGTAAGTTTTCTTGCCCTATATCTTAGTTTACATGTCAAGTTGTGATTTTAAATGTTGGAGTAATATTTGGATAAATTTAGAAAAGGTTAGCATGCTTAATTCAAAACTGGGTCATTAGGATAGGTTTGGATAGTGAGATGAGAATTTTTGGTTTTAGTTGAAAGTTTAAAATATTATTTTTTAATATTATTATTGTTTTGGGATTTGAAAAAGTTGAATTGGGATTTGAAAAAGTTGAATTTTTTATTATATTATGTTTAAAAATTTTAAAAATTTGTAATGATAAGATGAGATGAGAATTTTATATTTCATCTCAGTTGCCAAACCTATTTGGGGATTTTAGCTATAACATGCCTTAGATTTTTTAGATATGATTTATTAATGTCTTATAATGATTTTTGAAGGTTTAAATTTGAGGTTGAAAGCATGTCGTGAAAGATTTTAATTTCTATCTTGTGTTGATCATCAAAGCATGCACGGTTTGGTTAAATCATGCTTAACTTATAAAGTTTTGATTTAAATAACCTAGGCTTGAAATATAAGCAGTTATAAAAACCTTATGATTGGGATAAGGAGAGAAATGCATGATTTAATTCTAGTTTTTGAAACTTTTTTTTGGTGATAAGATTAAGAAATATCAAGCATGCTTAAGGATAGTTTAATAGAGATTAAAGATTCTAGCCGTGATTAAGTGTTGGGATGAACTTGTTAGCCCAAGATTATGCTTTAACATGTCATTAAGGATTATAGTGATTATTTGAAATTAAAGAAAATTGAATATGCATGCATTCATATGGATCAATAGTTGAAATTACACTTAGGCATCAACTACAGTGCATGCCAAGGGTTGAGTGTGTACTTTTATTTTTGGAATTATAAGGCATAAATGATTTTATAATATCAAAAATATGAAGTTTGGTTAAATTTAGATTTTGTTTGCAATTAGTGAAAAATTAAGGCCTTATTGGCAAGTTTTGAAAGTATAGGAATATTTTTGTAAATACCCATGTTTGAAATCTTTTGATTATGAACATATTCCTTAATGGTATAGATCCTAACCTAGTATGACTTTGATTACAACCGCTATGTTTTTTCAAATTCAGGCAGTTTGTAAGTTGGCTTCTAACTTACACATTGATAGGTCATTTAGGATTTATTGATAAATGACACATTCATGTTATAATTATTATTTTGAGCATGAAACATCATGTTATATGTTACATTGAGTACATGACTACTTGCGTACATGACATGTGACATTTTCTCCATTTTAGCATATTGCATATAAACTTCATTTTCACATGAAAGCTTACTACATATGCACATGTCATGAATTACATTTTTCAAGTAGAGCTTGAAAATGATTTTTGTCATGACCCTTAAGGCTATGATGAGGAATTATCCTAGTGGAAATCCGTTGTCTACTTTGGAGTGGGTAAAAATGGAGTGGTAGCCCCTGGGTTGACAAAAAACAGTCAACGGGTTTCAAATGGATTCTTCTTAAAGAACGTCGGAGTGAAGTCAAATATTATTACACCTAAAGCTGGTAGGTGTATATGTTATGATCTTATGATAATGTTATGTTTTGTTACCAATGCATTGAGAACGAGTCTGTAGAAAACGTAGTTTCAACGTGAGTCGTACTATGATCACTAGCAGATACTCACAGCGCACATGGGGCACTGTGAAGATACAATACGTTATGATGTTAATCTTATGATTAATTATAAACTGTTAAAAATGATGTAATGTCATGATGAAATTATGTTTTTGACAATTGAAGTGAGAAAAATGTTCTCTATAATAAAATGTGTGTCTCAATTTTCTGAGAAGGCTAAGGTATAGGATGGGAGACAAATATGAATTTTTGTTTTCTTCTACATCGCATGCATTTTATATTTATCATCCATCATGTATGATGTAATACCCCGCCTAAAACGCTCATTAGGCATTAACCTTAGTAGCCTTAATCCTAGTTAATTAGGAGTTGAGCTATTTTAGAAAAAGACCAATTTGGATATTGGAGTTGGCAAGAGGACGATATACTTTTGGTTTTATAAGAATTATTAGAAGATTCTAGTGCAATATTTAGTTTTGAGAAAAAAGGAAATTTTTGGAGCTTGATTGGTTAGTAATATTATTTTGGAAAAGTTTTAGTGCTTTATTAATTTTGAAGATAAGAAGCTAAGGGGCCCATAAGGGAATGACACATGGCAGATTGGATGGTTGTCAGATTAATAGGCTAAGCAATTTGGGTTAAATATTTGATGGAATCGGAGACGGCCCAAAGAATAGTTTACCAAGGGCCCAAGCTTTTTGGGTATAAAGCCTTAGGAGAGGCAATAGGACTTTAGGGCCCTAATGCACTAAGGATGTGATAGGCTAAGGTTAAGATGTTAAAAAGCCTTAGGCCCAACTTGAGAGATATAAAGTTTTAAGCCTATCTTGGAGGACACTAGAAAATAGGCCCAAAGAAAAGGACATAAGGCCATTGGGCCTAACTTAGTAAAAGTGAAGGTTAATGGCCCAACTTATTAAGCATGAAGGATTAGAGAAGTAAGCCCATTAGTAATCCTATTAAGGCTTTTAGAACCTTAGAAAATTCATGGGCCAATCCTTAGAAGCCTTAAAACAAGCCTCATAGGAGTAGTACAAGACTTGGTAGAATAGCCTTGGCCTAAGTATGAGGAAGGCATAAGACCTCTGAGCCAAGATTGGCATGATTTGACCCATGGCCCAATTATGTCAAGGTAAGCCTTTCAAGCCCTATCTTAGTTGATCTTGAGGTCTCTTTTAATCCTTCAAAATCTGGAAACGAGGCCGCTATTCATTCAAACCCAAAAGCTCTTGGAGCATTAACCCACACTCATGACCCTTTTAAGCCCACAAGCCCAAAGCCTTATTTTATGCTATTTCACTCTTCAATTTGAAAGCCCAATATACCATACCATGGGTTTCTTGAAACCCATCTCAAACCCTAAGTTCCCAAATTAAGTTTTGAAATTGGGTTAAGACCATTAATCAACTTACCTATGATTAGTGATCTTTAAACCATATTTTAGAGCTTAATTTTATTTCTTAATCATTTTAGCCATTTTGATTTGAAAATTTCTTGTTTCATTATTCATTTTAGCCTCCACACAAGTCATTAGAAGAAATGACATATCAAACCCCAAAACTACACCAATTGGCACACATGTGTGCCCTTTAAGTGCATGGACTGTTTTGACCTTAGGCCCAATCTTTTTGTTCCTTTCTCTCAAGGGCACTATGGTAGTTAAACACCTTATGAGACCCATTTGAACCTAGACCAATCCCTGGACGAGTATGGTTTCAAGAACCAAACCAATTGCACCTAGGAAGCTAGTTTGTTGCAAACTGATTTGGCTGAGTTTCAACCATCCATCTGCCCTTGTCTGAGCCACCACCCCATGCCATCTCCATCACCATCCAATCCCAAAGAGTCCCTCATGGTCATCATGAGCCTCTGACCAAGTTTTTCCACCCAAAGAAGGCACCAAAATAGAATGGCCTTTGTGCACAACTCCATTTCAGCAGCCACCCTCTATTGATGAAGATAGACCAGATGAACCAATGGATCCAATAGATTGGAGAGAAGCTAGACTTTGACAGAAGATTGGACCTCATCTTGATATTTATAGCCCCTAAACCTTCATGCTTTAGTAGTGGAGACTTCTTAGCAAGAATAATTGTACTAAGATTATGCTACCTTATGAGTTGAACTAATGATGTTTATGAATAAAAATGAGATGTTTTAGTGTAAGATCCTAAATAAAAATACCTAATTTGGGCATTCCACTTTATGATTTAGAAAACACTGCACTTGGTGCTACTATTGAGGTTACTATTTACTCCGAAAAAGTGAAAAATAAACTTTGTATCAAAAGATCCTAAATAAACATACTAACCTAATAGTACAATTTGTTTATCATAATTCAACTTCGAAGTGTCTCAAAATAATCAAAATGCATTTTCGAAAGGACATTTTGTCCAAAAAATGAAAATGGGTTTAGTTCACCATAAAATCTTAATTATTCAAACAAAATTATGGCGCAGACCATATCCTATTGTGACACTTCTAGATACCTCAAATAAATAAGATTGCACTTCTAGCACCATATTGAGTGATAACATTGACTATGCTGACAGACTAAAAGTTATACAATTGGTCGATTCATGAAAGCTTACGGAGTTTTCACAAGTTTCCTAAAGCCTATAGAAATTCTACCATTGAATTTCTAGCAAGTTTTAATAAGTTTTCACCTACAATATAGTTGTAACTTTAGCTTGCATTGAGAGATAGTCGGATGTAAAGTTATTAGGATAATCATGATCTCATGATTAGATCAGTTCTTTGTTAAAATACTAGAAGATATATAATACGTTTTAAATTTGCATGTTATTTTATTAGATTGTAACACTCGGGCCCAGCATGAAGCTCACATTCAATATATTGTTTTTATTATTATTCTTATTTTTAGTTCATATACTATCAAGATGTAGGCCTTTTTCTTTTCTCTTGATGGATCCAAAGCCCTTAGGTTAAAGTCGAATGCACTGCAAACGTGCATGGGACATGCACATTGATGTTCCTTTTTCTTTTCTTTTTCTTTCCCCATTTCTCCCTGTTTTTACGCAGCCACAACACCAATTAAACCCCCACGCTATTTTGGTTCCAAATCTCTACTTGCTCCCTCACTTCAATTTTCCACTACTTCTCTGATGCCCTTGTCTTCCCCTCTACACTGAACTCTCCTTTCCCCGAATCTTTCCTTCTCCTGCTGTAACGCCTGTCCTTGAAGTAGGTCATTTTGCAAAATATTTTTAGAAAATACGGCAGGAATTACCGTCTGATTTAAAACATTTCACTGTCTTTCCCAGAGTGCAAGACTCTAGGTTATAAAATAAAATGTGCTTTTATAATAAAAGAGGCTTGCGGGTTAAAAGAGTGAAAAATATAAATCTTAATATAAAAAAGCCTTTCATACATTTAAAATCCTCATGCCTAGACTTCCGCGCTCTTCTCCTTTAGCCGTGTCCCTCCTGAGCGTACTGCTCATTCATTTCCTGTGGGGGGAGAGGCACACATAAAAATTAAAATGAGTTGAATACTCAAAAAGCATTACTTCATTCCGTTAAAATATAGTAAAGTAGGTTTTCATTCATACATTCATCATTCTATACATACTATCCGTACATGCATACATGCTTTCATTTGCAAACGTTAGTGGACGGGGGTTTTCATCTTTAAACATGCTTTTCTTTTCGTAAAACGTTCCTCCGTCACTGGCTTCATTTCTTGAAGAATGCCATGCATTTATACATTACTTTTCTTTCACTTTCATAGGCTGGTGCATGTTGTTATGCCCTGCGTGCTGGGGTTAGCAGCCTTTTGGGCCGATGGATTCGCCCGTGGCCACAGGTTGGAATCCCATTCCGTTAGGGTGCAGCATTGGGTGCACTACCAGATACTACTGCCCGACATTGCAATCTGCCCATTCATTCATTGGGTATCCTTTTCCATTCATTCATATGGCTGTTATGTAGTTTCATACATTCATTTATGCCACATGTCATTTATTCATTCACATGTCACCTCTAAAGAGTTGAGACTTTCATTCATTCGTTTGCATGGGCATGAGCATTCATTATTTTCTTTTCTTTTCGTTTAACAATCGGTTCATGGGAAAAACATCATTTAAAAGCATGGACTTAAACATCATCTTTCGTGGCATCAGTAAAGCATTAGTTCGTAGGGACATTTTAACATCAGTTCTCAGGGATCAGTTTTAAAACACTTTCATCGCGTCACTTAAAGAATCGGTTCGAAGCTCGGGACACAGGCCTTGAAGCTTCCTTTCTTTTCTTTAGAAAATATATACAATAGATACATCGTATAGTCATCCATTCACATGTATACATTTAATACTTTTGGGTGCGTAAAAAGGGGCTGCCGAGAAGGGGCTGTACATACGTATACATTTCAATACTTAGCATGCTTTCTTTAAAAACATTTTTCGTATCCTTTCGTAAAGCATCTTTTAGAAGAAAAGTGTTTCTCTTTTTTTTTTCTCATACTTTAGAAAACTTCTAGAAGAGCATGAACGTAACACTTACCTGGACTCCATGCTACTTTTATACCATGCAGTCCCTTCATGCGCGTGTCAGATGGCAACCTACATGCATACATAACCTTAACGTCATTCTCTATCTAGTGTATAAGCAACTGAACTAGAAATAGAGCTATACTTTACTTAGAATACTCTCCTTCTATCCCATGCTCTTACGTGTCCCGTACTATGATAAAACCTTCGGGGACCCAGTTACAGTCGCTACTTCTTTCAACCTTACGTTCTACTTTGAGTGCTTACTCGCTAGGGTGAACCCATGATTCTCCTTAGGATTAAGATATTAAGACCTCTGTCTCATCCTTCTTGTTAACCACGTTCCAAAGCATTACTTAGACTGACTAAGTCACGCATCCCATTCTTAGACAGTACCCTCATCATTACCCTCATGTATCTTAGCTCACTCTACTTCTCATGATCATCCATTCACGTCACACGGCTCCAAGCCACTCTGAGGCTTAAGCACTGTGTAACCATTCTTAGGACAGATTACCTATTACATATGGTAAATCCGTCCAGCACGTGCGTTTAACCAGATAACACACGTACCTTACCCCTTTATCCCTTAAGACCATCATTTAATACATTGGTCACAGGCTCGTATCGCGAACGCCATACTCCATTACCAACGTTCTCATAACCCGGCTAGCACGACCCTTCATGCCAGCCATACCTCTTGACAGTTCATCCCAACACTTGACACAACAGGACCCTATTCATGATTACTCCTTACGTCACGCCATATAGCTCGAGACTAATCCCAAGCTACACTGTGACCTTGTCACCTCACCTCACATACATCCTAACCCATCACCGCATGACTTCTACTTGGCCACGTCACTTCATGACGTTGCCCAATCATGCTTCTGCTGCACTACGCTGATAGCCACTTAGCACATACTCCTAGCCATAAGCTGACTACAAGGCGACACTCATCGCCTTAGACTACAGCCATATCACTACTACAGCACATACCACAACACCTTACATCATGCCATATAGCTCGAGACCATTCCCAAGCTATACCATGACCTTGTCACGTCCTCTGACATTCTGCTACGTCACCTATACGTCAACCTCCAACTCATCACGAGTACGGTTCCTCACGTACTCCCATCACATCATGACATCTGGTCACGTTCCCACTACATCACTCTTACGCTAACTCTTCACCCATTGCAAGCAGAACCTCTTGATCGACCATGTCACTTAGTGATGTTGCCCAGTCATGCTTCCCCTGCGCTACTTTGATACTCTTCTAGCCACTAGGCACTTACTCCTAGCCATAAGCCGACTACACGACGACACTTGTCACCTCATACTATAGGCCACATCTCACACACTTCGAGACACTGTTCCACAGTTCCCGACACCGTACACCAAGCCCTTCGCCCATTAACTACTCAATTACCCTTATCTTCACAACACGC
>QEOT01006988.1:1774-17981 GCA_003123785.1 Pterocarya stenoptera
GATGTGTTAATGTTAGTGGGTCCACAAGTTTGCACACAGGCATTGGTTTGGCATTGATGCAGGGTGTGTGGTGGAAATTCATGTTGATGGCTGATGAGCTTCCAGGCAAGTCAAACGTGGAAGTTGCACCATAATTTTCAGCAAGGTTATTTTCAACATGGGCCGAAGTGAAATGCTTGGAATTGGTTTATTCTGAGTGGATATGCTTTTATGGTGGAGCATGATAACGTAAGTTATGAAGATCTTCAGTGCGGTGGAGCATGGCTGTGGGATCAGTCAAAGTCGCAAGGTGGAGATTGTTGTTTTTTGCTCCTTTAGTGAATCCCACATCTGTGGGAGAAGAAAAAAGGGGAAGCCTCCAAGTCTATAAATAAGAGGGCTTAGGCTCTTAGTTATTTACACACCAAGTCATAAGCTTATTAGTAATTTGTGACTCTAGTAAAAATCTTCTATTGGTCCTTTTGTAAAAGGGAAAGAAGTGAGAGTTAAAGTTTTGCTAGTGGGGAAGCTTTGTGGGTGTCATTTGGAGTGAGGAGAAAAATTGTGTGATTGTAATAATTTTTCACATAGTGTATTTTCTTCTCTGGGTCTGCTGGTTTTTCCTCCTGTTTTGGGAGTTTCCAGGTAAATTCTTGTGTTGTTATTATTTCTTTATTTTTCTTGATATTCCTGCATAGTGTGGATCTTGGGGGGTAAATTTGGTAGGTCCAAATTCCCAACACGCTCATCATAGTTTGCAAAATATGAGTTCTTCCGACAAGTTATCCGGTTGTCCTATTGCAATCAAAATAGTTTTTATGAAGTAAGACCCGTACTGTAGATTGTGTTGGAAATATTTTCAAAATATATCCTAGTTAGAATAGGAAAACTTATACATAAATGAACGTGTCTTGTAGACTTGAACCTTCACATAATGAAAATACATCAAAGCTAACTACAATAACATAGTAGACATGCTTTGAACTAGCGATTCTATACGATTAGTCGGATATATCTCACATATAAATTTTCTTCTCTTTAGATAGTTCATAAAAACCGACATGTGGATTAAATATTTTCAAAATAAAATATATATTATATTTATTATTAATAATATATTGGGATTTATTTTTGGAAGTTATGAATTATTTTGGAAAGATAGAAATTAAGAAAAGGTTATAAGCTATTGCTTATGGTTATAATAATTTGGGTCCGTTGTTGTGGTCATAGTTGTCAAGTGGCTTAGTAGTATAGACTATCACTATTCGAATCCCAGCTCTATCAAAGAGGAGTTTTAAATTTTAATTGTTTTGTAGAAAGGATGGCCACTACCACGGGCTTGGGCCTGGGCGCGTGCGGCCCAGACAGCAAGAGGGCGCCCAGCCCAATCGGCCCAAGGTACAGTGCAAATGCGGTTTGCAAAATAAAATGCAAAAGGTGCATCAGTTGGGACTTGAACGGGGCAAATCGGATGGTAGGAAGCAAGGTGACTGTTGGACTAGGTCCAACAATTGTGTCACTCTGTAACAGGCATAATATATATACCTGTTCGTTTCAGATTTTAGAAGAATCATGAAAAATTACAACATCCTTTGGTCTTCTATAAATAAATCCATTGGCTTACGAATTTTAGTGTGAGAATGATAGAGTTCAAGAAGGCAATTTCGAAATTCTCTCTCTCCCAAGAGTTTCCATTTCTTCAAAACTTGTTATTATGATCTGTTCATTCTACAGAGAACTGATTTCTAATCTCTTGGTTGAATAGTAAAATCTGAAGGTATTCGGGATCTAATTTCGTGTGTGCATAACACAGTTAGACAAACATACTTGTTCTGGACTTCATTGTATCTTGGAGGCAAATTTGTTTGTAACCCGTGTGTATACTGTTATTGATGGGAGCAAATATTGTCTCAAGGAAAGCGACATTCGTATCGCGCCTTGAAGCAAACTTTTCTCTTACTATTTTCTGTTTTGCAGCCCCTTTTGAACCAACAGATTGCACAAAAAGTAGAACATAAATAGTTCTTAGAATATGGTCTCATGTCTGTATTTCGAATGAATGTGTGTGTGATGAGTGTTAATCTATCTCACTCACAGAGTTAAAGGAGTAAATGCCTCAAAATCAAAATCAATGAGCTAGCCCCGATTTATTAATGTCAAAACATATATCAACCTAGGATTTATGCTTGTTTCACGTTTCTCAAACATTTCTTCTTATTTCATTTGCGTACTTCAGTAATTCAAGCATCTCAGTATGCACTTAAAGTTGATGGATTCTTGAGATTTGATGATGCACCAACAATGGACGGACGTGCTGCTAAATTCTACTCCGAACTGAAAACTCATGCTTCATTTGGTCCCTCAGGACCCTTCTCAATAACTTGTTTGATGCGGTTCTGGGGAACTCTGGAACAATCCTCACATTGTTCACCTGTTAATCAGAAAAAAAAGTTGGAGAAATTGGACCGACAACATATGAAGTAAAGTAGTCTGATTCACATAAACCACCAGAGAGTTGAAAAGGGAAATTATTTCCATCTGTTCCACATATCATTTGAAATAAGCTGCTGATCAAGCTTTTTCATAGCATCTGGCATGAGTCTATCATAACATTCACAGTTTCATTATAATTCGCAAAAATAACTCCATTTTGAGTTTGTGTAAACATTTTTAGATGGATAAAGTTTGAATGACTCTTTTAACAAATACGAAGCTAAGCTCCAAAAAAAAATCAGGTGATGGAAACACTGATTGAAAGGGAAAGGAATAGAATAGCCTGAAAGTCAAACCTTAAACAAAGGGTTGAGGTTGCTTTGAATGGCCCTTGAGAATATTCTCTTCAGCTGTTCCGGTTCAATATTAAATCCTTTCTTCAATACTACAAATATGACCAATTGTTCTGGACCACCATTAATGGGTGCAATGCTGATTGCGGCAGTCTCCATGATGCTTTCATCAGCACGGTCACAAACACGCTCAATTTCAATGGAACTTGTCTGTGTATCAAGAACATTCAAAGTTTCAATATGAAAAAATTATTCTAAGCATACCAATTAAAAGAAAACTGATGATTCGTTCAGGTGAAGCCAATTTAAGTATGCTTAATTGCGTCATGTGTCGAAAGCTTATGTGGAAAGATTTTAAAGTTGAGACTTCCCATCCAGTTGACTTTAAAGAAACCCATAATTGATCATAAAAGTTCAAGACACCTTGTCTTCCTCCAGTTAGTCCACAACATATAGCAGGGTCAATGTCAAACGATGACATTGAAGAATATGGTGAATGGCGTACCTTAATGCCTCCAAGGTTCATGGTGTCGTCAACCCTACCCTGTACTATCATATAGCCTCCAACAGTTCTCTCAACAATGTCTCCATGTCTCCTGAGGCGCTGATCACAATGCAAATAGCAAATTATAATACGATATTAGTCTCCTTGAGTCATATCTTATACTCACCAAGCAGAAAATCTTACACTTCTACATATGCTGTCAATTATGGGAAATGAATATAAAACCATAGAGATAAAATAATAGAAATTCTGATATACAAAATTTAAGTTATGCAGATAACTGTTGTAAATGATAAAGCTATTCACCATAAGAACTAGCGTGTAGCAACATCTTTCCATTTCAGCAATTGCTATCCTATGGGTGAGATGGTACACTTGGAACTATATAAAAAAATTAGGGTTACAATCAATTTCGAATCAGGACCCAAAACCTATGCACCCGATCTCAGGATAGCTATTAACCAGTTAAAAAAAGTTATAAATGATATTATGATAAGACATACAAAGAGGTGATTATGCAAGCATTCAAACATAGGCAGGTATACACATACCATTCCTTTATACATTGGCATGCCCTTGAAGTAAATTTCATCATGATCAGCATTAAGCAGTCTATCAGTTGCTCCCATGTTTATGGGGAATAAACCCACTTCACCAGCACAAGCTTGATCATCTGGCTGTCATATAGGTCAAAGAGATCAGCTATGTCCATATAAAATGAACTTAAAAATATCGATCATTTGCTTTCACGACCCCACATCCATTTTTCATTATCACAAGAACTTTTGCAATTGCTCAGAAATTGCTTATCAGTAGTCACTGCAATAGCAGAGTACAACCAGGTACTGGGATGGTCTGATCTGGTGACAATTAGATGATTGCAACAGCAGCAAAAGAAAATGAACCTTAACTAGAAATGATCCAGAAAATATGCTTACATAGGGTATCCCATATTCATCCAGGATAACAATGCCTGTTGTCACTGATGCTGTGCTAAAGGCTCCAAAAACTTGCGGCTGCAATGGACTTCCTTGGATGTAACATGATGCAAGTTCTGTGCCGCCACAACATTCCATAACGGGCTTGTAATAAGCTCTTGAAGAAAGCCATTGGTCATCATCAACATTGGATACTTCCCCAGTGGATGCAAATAATCTGTAAATGCACATACCTCATTTATTATTCTTGAGTTAAATGCAACAGGGTTTTGCTAAAATGCAAAGACACATTACTTTATCCTTGTCCAATCTAGGCCTTTCATACACTGCGTACTCCTCCAAGATTTTACTAAGCTAGGAACTGTACCCAAAACAGTCACTTCAGCATCCTGAACAGAAGTTACAGAAAAATTAGTTGGTATTTTGGATGGAGAGTTCTAACACTAGTGCAAAACATACAATTGCTACAGTCTAACTTCTATATAGTTGTATGTAGAAGTTTTGTTATTCCTGGAGCATCACGTAAATCTCTCTTTTTTTGTAATTAATTTTCATAGTACAACTTCATCTAAGTAATGTTCATCTTCAAGAGCCCGGGAAAAAGTTTATCTTATTTCCATCACTAACTAAAAATTCTAAACCATTTTAAGCAATCGTGGTCTTTCATAAGATCTCTAGTGGGCTTTGGGAGTTCCTCTTTTAAGGTAATTGATTAAGGATTAGAATTGGCCCTCCTACAAGCCTATTAGCCTTGGTTTTATCCTATTAGCCTTGGTTTTATCTTATTCCCATCACCTGAACGAATTTTCCAAAGCCACGGCCAAGAGGTGATCCATGATAGAGTGCAAGAGTTGCACCAGTTAGAAAGCATGAATAAAGTAAAGCTGGTCCCATCACCCATCCCAAATTTGTGGGCCAGCAGAAAACATCTCCAACTTGAACATCAAGGTGAGCCCAAACATCAGCAGCACCTCGAATTGGTGAAAGTTGTGTCCATGGAATAGCTTTTGGTTCTCCTGATGAAGGCTGATGAATGAGCTAAACAATTATGATAAAAGGAATCTTACAGTCAAGCTTATATATATTTGCTAGAATAGTATTCTACCTGTGGTTCCAGATGAGAAGAGAATATTAGTCACAGTGTCTATAGGTCGATGGCTTGGAATATTAGTTGAGCTGCCAGGAAGAGAATGCCATTACTCATAAATTCTTTGGAGATTCTTAGCATGTGATATAAAAATAAATTTTTTTTTTTTTTCCTTTAGTAAGTGTTTTGTTGGTCCAATCTTACATCATTACAGAAAACATACCTCGGATGGTGACTGGCACCAGAAAGAAAATCTTTCCACGATAAATCTTGTTCTCTTAGCTGAGTGCCTACATCCTTCCCAATCACAGGGAGCACTATAGCCTTAATCGGATCAGCTTCTACTACTCGACTGCAAGGAGAAAGCATATAACCACGATCATGACAAAGGTATCCTATAAACATGTTCTGTCTCCGACTAATGCCGTGAATAAATTTGAGCAAAGAAAAAGAAACTAATGTGCTTGGAATAGTTTCCATCCCCTGTAAGTGCTACTAGGCACAGCACTTCAAAGAAATGCATGCAGGAAGAACTCAGATGGAAACTAGCATATCGCGTATGGCCTTTTGCATTTTGCCCAAACAAAAAAAGGATTGTCTAAGGCTCAGTTGGGCTGAGTTCAGCATTTACATCATAGATTATTCTCTTAATTCTACCACTCTGTCGGAAGAAGAAAGATGCATTTACCTGTACAAAGGAAACTTCCGACCTCCTCTTAATATGAAATCCTGCATAGGAATGTCATACAGGAATAATTTTAAAAAACAAGAGCACCATATATATAAACAGAAACGTATCAAAACTAGTTCGAGATTTAAATTAGTACTCAAGTAAGACAGCCTGTGACAACTGAAGCCAAATTGTAATAGGCTTCATGTTGGTTTTTACAAGCCCAAACCCACTAGGGAGAGACCCAACATACAGGTTGCATTAGCAATTTTGAAAAGCACATGAGCATTCCATGACAAATATTACAGAGCTCCACAAATATTTCACCTTACTTTTGTCCAAGTATCATCCGATGTACCATAAGATAGCAGTTATCTAATAAAAGTTTCTCCAAGAAGTAACTACTTGTCGAATAAATTTTTTTGTTTTTGCCGAGTACCACTTTACTTGTAGTTACCTTATAGGGGAAGGAATAACTGAGATTGGATCAGAAACTGACAGATTAAAATAAAAAACACAGGAACCTTGGCATTTGAAAAATACAACAAAAGAATATGAAACTAGAGAAAATGCAGAGGAACTCTAAATATGTAATGCCGTAATGGAAAGCCCAAACCACGTGGCTTATACTTCAAAAAGATTAGCCAATGATAAAATTAGAGCAATTGGAGCATTATAAAGATCAAGAACTTCTCTTTCCCAAATAATGTGAGATCTTATACACCACATGCCCTTATCACTTACTAGAATGGGGTATTATAATCTCTCCCCTATATTCCCGAAGATCTCGCCCAATGAAAGGTTCAAACCACATGATCTATACACCAAAAGGACTAGTCGATAATATAATTGGACCATTGGAACCATTATAAAGAGCAAGAATTTCTCATTCCCAAATAATGTGGAATCCCTTATACCACCTTCCAAAAGCTAACCAATATTTTTCCGTAAGATTGCCGCCAAGCCAAGGAGAGAGGAGGCTTTATATTGAAATAAACATCAATTATTGGTTGAATGATTTGTTAGATAGAAGAAACCCATATAGAACTAGGTCTGGATTATGTTAAGATATAAAATAAATAATAAAATCTATATTTTTCTATAAACTTAAGTTTTTGAAACAAGTGGTGATTTTCACATGGTATCAGAGTAGAGGTAATGAGTTTGAACCTTGACTCTACATTTTATCCCATTTAATTAAAGATTTCATGTGTTGGACCACCCATTAAGGGAGAGTCTGTCCCACGCGTGAGGGGGAGTGTAGAGATATAAAATAAATAATAAAATCTACATTTTCCCATAAGTTTAAGCTTTGAGGACAAATAGTGATTTCACAGGTATGCCTTAGAGCTGTGCTTCTGAAAAAAATTGGAAAGTAGTTGTAATCCACTCATGCTAATATGATATGATCTGGGCAGTATGCAGAAACTTAAACAACCAAAAATGGCAACATTATATGCAAGAACATATGTAGTAATGAGCCAAACTAATAATCAAATGGCTCACAGATGAAACAATCTTCATCTGAATGTTAAGAAAGTGATGTCTTCAAACACATCGACACTGTTGAAATGGAAATTATATTTTGGGTAAGTAAAATGAGCAATCCAAATCAGATAACTATCCGAAAGGCAGAATGGTCAGACCAGCACTTTTGCACCTTTGAGTTCATTTAAGGGATTATAAAACTAACATGACTCTGCATGTCCTCAGCAAAACCGAAATTCCCTTTCTTTGCTTCTTCAGGGCTTTTTTGGGGGGAAAGAAATAGAGATGTGGGGCCAACTAGATTCGTTTCCCAAGGAAATCCCACATTTCTAATGTAGCAAATGGTTAATGGAAGTGAACTATCACCTGAGTGAAGATACCCTTTGCTTTTGATACACGCAAACGAGTTGCAATTTCCTTAGCAGCAAAGCTGTCAGCTATTGATACAACAACAAATCCCGCTAGTACAATCGCCAAATATATGATAACTGCATTGACTGTCATGGGCATGTCAATTGCAATTGCATCGCCATTTGTAAATATTGCATGCAGTGCATTTGCCACCAACCTGTGAATCACATTGTAAACACATGAACAACGTTAAAAAGGAAGATGATCAGGGGGCAGGAGAGACTTTATTAAGATATGATCTATCAAGGTGACATGAGGGATGAAGAACATATTGTAAATCAGAAAAAGGAGAAAACATTAGAAAGGAGGCTTGGTTTTCCATGATGAGAATAACTCAAAGCAAGCTCCCAAGTGGCAAGTACACCCCTTTCTCCTCCTGACACCTGATAATTATCTCATGTCACCATGTGGTTAGATCCAAGTACAACCATGAAGAGAGCTACCGATTACAAGGATTTCGATTGTTACATCCAAACAAATAAGACAACTACCTAGGCACCAGTTACAACTTACAACCCAAAGCACAAGTTTGGTGTTGTTGTACTGGCTCAAGTATGCCAATTACGAAACATTCCCATTTAGGTGGTGCACCAATGATTTAACGACACTAACAGAGAACAGAGAATTCTCTGTTTTTTTTAGTCAATTCCACATGCATTGGTAGCATCTTTTTATTATTATTATTATTATTATTATTATAGGACCAGTGGTGATTTTGAATTTTAAGAGTCATATTTAGACGTGGGTATTGTAGCTTTTAGTAGTTCAAGGTCCAGTGTATAATAGCCCACTACAAAAGATGCAACAGACTGGGGATGGAAAGTGTGCTAAAAAAACTTGGCATCGGATTCCCTAAAAAGAATACATCTGAAAAGAATTTTGCTCTGTGAGATCAAGGCAGTAACCCCTCATTTGCACTCTTGAGTGCGTGTGTGCTACAGAAACTTATAATTGGGTATAAACGTGAGAGCATACATTACTTGCTGTCGCAATTCTTGTAATGTTACATGATTAATATGGGAATCGTCAGAGCCTTCATCCCTCCACACAACAGCCGAATCACTATCTTCTTTTCTTGGATGACTTCTTGGCATCAAACAACATTCTGCAATATTCAAAGCTGAACCAGGCAACCACGTTCCCCCATGTTTTGATTTGTCACTGGTATCTAAAATGCACTTTGGGGCCTCATGAAACGAAACTGAAAGCTCTTTTAAAACAATGGACCAGTAAGCCTGTGAATCATTGACAAGTACAGAGATGGAATCAAACCTCAGTTCCTCTAATTTGAAATACTATTTCGTATCAAACTTGGCATATACATACCTATGTAGGAACAAAAAAGTATATTTACCTCAGGATGCTGAACGGAGAACTTCTGAAACTGGCTAAAACTTGTAATGGGATCCTTGTATGAAGTCCCTAATAGCTTTGAACCATAATTTTCCATCAAACGTCCCAAATTCGTATGTTTAGACTCATATCTAAGAAACAAAGAGAACAGGGATCACTTAATAGAAACCAGTACATCAAATGTTTGAAGAGATAAAAGAAAAGCAACCTCAGAGTCATCGCATATAACCAATTAGATTAAATTTAATTAAAAGCAGCAGCACTGTCAATGCCTCCTACATTCATAATTACCACTTGCAGAGAATCTAATAAACATTACTAGGTCCCGATAGTGCTGTTCCAGAGCCAGAGGACATGGAAAGAAACAGAGACAAATAGCACAGTTCTTACAGCATCGTTGAAGGAGATCCGATTTGACATCAAACATCGTAATAATCAAATACTGGTACCAAGATGCCGACCCCCACTGATAACGCGTTATAGCTGTCGGAAGTTAATATTGTTTCGGTATAACATCTTTGGCTGATCAAGAGCATACACTTCATTCTTATAATTTTCGTACAAACACCACCAAGATCAATTAGCGCCCTCCAGGTTTTGCTTTTTTTTTTTACCCCTTCCCATTTCATGTTATCCTTTTTAGTTAGATTTGCATGTCATATGATACGTCGATGCACTCCATGAACATGAGCTGACCGAAACGACGAAAAACAGTATATTTGTACCATGATGGCTCTCAATCCTTTTCACAATAACGTGGCAAAAATACCAGAAAAATATCTCATGTAACTAGGAAGAAGATAAATGGGAAAGAATTAAAGGACCAAAACGGAAACAGCAATGGAAATGAAACTGCTCAAAAGTCAAAACAAACAAATAAAGCAATGCCAGAAGACAGTGAGGAGTAGGTAGATCAGGAGGATAGACAGAAGGAGAGAAATGAAAGAGCAAATTAAAATCGTACTGGGAAGGGAACCAGTAAGGAGGGGGGCCATTGGTGGAGGTATCCCAATCAGCGTAGACAGAGTAGTAGATCAGCTGGTGCAGCCCATCCGGGTGCCATGGCTTTAGGACCCTCCGAGCCACCACCTCGCGCCAAACCTTTCTTGGATCAGACCTTTCGGCTCCAGAAACTGCTTCGTTAAGGACCCTTTGAAACTCCTTGGCCTCTTCTATCGCTAGGCCTGCCTTCACCAAGTCCTCCACTGTAACTTCACTAATACCCTTCCCCATCCCTCTCTCCCTCTCTCCCTCTCTCCAACGTTTTTGTTGGTAGTTTACCGTGGCAGTTGTAGTAGTTAGGAAATGACAAAGATGAAGGTTGGGCAGGCGATGCGGATGGTAATTTCCAATAAAGCAAGCTAGTCTTCCAAGTTTCTTTTGCTAAGGCCTAAGATTAATGGATCGCCATTCGCCAACTCCAACAGGCAACAAGCTTGGTGGAATGTAATCAGTTTCTGACATCACGACAATCACTTTTGAAGTTGACAGACGAACAAAGTATCACAAAATATTCAAAAAAGATTATTTATATATATATATATAGTTAGATATTATTTATATATATATAGATAGATATTTATAACATTTCATTGCCCCTCTACTTGACCTCAACTTTGCATGAAAAGTTTCAATTAAAGCATTCGTATTGAGTGGTTTCTCTGAACAATTAAAAATAGCGCCTAAAGTTGAATGTTCGCAAGTGAGTTCCACAAATTTATGTATTTATAATACACAAATTAAGGAAAATGCTTGTGTTCTGTTCGGCCATGTGACTCTGGCTGAAGACAATTAAGCATCTGACCTGGCAGGATGGCCACATCATTTTTATTTTTATTTTTAAAAAGAAAAACAGTGCTTCAAACATTAGAACTCGAGTTTTGACTGATGTGGCCTAGAATGCATCCACATGACATTTTTAATTTATTTATTTTATTTGATTTTATATTCCAACAAAACGATTGGATATAAAATTTCTAAATCCTTCCCAAATTAGGTGAAACAAAAACTTCATGCATGACCACATGTTTATTAACTAAAATATCTAAATTCCTTTATATATCGATCGAGCTTCCCCATTGAAAATCAATTTTAATGCAACTACTACGTACGTACGTACGTACGTACATAACTAATAAATCATCATCTAGTACATGACAAGTTGGGTATAAATCCATATCACATTCGAAGAGAAATCAATCACATGGCATGCATGGCAGTAGTTTAAGTACGTAGTAGTTAGGTTTTGGATGCAGGCATTTCCGAGATAATTTGCATTTTGTTATGCATGGCATTTTTGTATCAATTCTCTAATTTGGATGGCATTTTTATAATTTTTTTAACTTAAATGGATTTCTATAAATTTCTAATTTGATGACATGATTTCTATAATCTTACATTTTTTAGTTATTCATTTGAAATGTAAGATTCGATTTGTAAAATTCAGATTTTAAATTAAATTTATCTTTTAAATCAAATTATATTATGGAAACACTTTATATACTAGTTAGGTGTACCTATTTTCCGCACCGGCTTATAATTAATAGAGTTTTTTTAAAATTTTTATTAAGTACTTAATTTAAAGATATCCCATATATAATTCTCTATCTTTTTTTAGATCTTATTGTTTTTTAATATTTTCGTAGCTCTTTAATTATTATCTTTATATTCAATTAATAGTAATAATTTATAAGCTCTGATATATAAATACATATATACTTACATGATACACATATACATGTATTTATTTGATAAATTATCAATGTTTATATAAAAATATATATAAATCATAATTAATCTTAAAACGGTACACACTAAAATACACACTATATATATATCGAAATATTTTGTTTCAATACCTAATTAAATGCATCCAAATTAACGAAATTCAAAACTTTGCATGATTTCCATGCAGATAGCTAGGGTCTGGACTGACTAACTATATATAGTCTATAGATGAGTCATTATCTCCAACCAATTTGAAAGGGACGAGTTTCTTAATCTATTGACATTTGATATTTAACTTTTGTTTATGAATTAAAGTTAGCAAAACCAACTATTTGACCTAGAATTACTTATTGATCCGGTGTTGGAGCATGCATGTGTTATGATTAGACTGGAGATCCCTTTGTTCCTCGTCTTTCTTGCCCCATTAGTACTGTTCGATAGTGAAGTAGTGGTAGGTAGCATATATATATATATATAAATATCTCAAATTAATGTGTTTTTTAGTGCTCGATCTTTAGTGTACTCATGTGGTAATTATTGTTTGTTTCTGAGTAGTAATAGTAATATTACTCGAGATGAAAGAAATTCATGACCATCATCAGGGAAATCACGTGCATGGAAGTGGAATATTAATTAACTGAATGGTCACGTTACTAATTTTGAGGTACTTATATTAATTTTATGATTTTCTAACACTAAATCCAACCAAGTCATGAAGGGCATGCATGCAGTTAAATTAGTAATTATAGACATTCATTGACATGACGCTCCTCGATCAAGTAAGTTTATATTAATATATATTTATATAAATATCATCGCTACAGAAATTTATTTTACCTATATATATATATATATATGTGTGTGTGTGTGATCCTCGATCGACATGATTTATAACCTTATATGTATCTTAAACTATGTCCTGAAATTCTGTAGATATATAGAAAAGAGCATTATTTTGCATCATCTTACACATCACACATTAAATTATTATTTTTTTAATTTTTTTTTATTTTAGTCTTTTTGAAATATTTATATTTTTTTATTCATTATCTATATAATATACATTTAATAAGAAAAATAAAAAATAAATAAAAAAAATTATGATATATGATATATAAATTGATGTAAAGATTAATTCCATAGAAAAGGAAAGAGATTTTTGTGAGTGCAAGGGATCAGACTGGTCATCAGGATCTGCTCAACCACTAAAAATCAAAACAGTGGATAGCTGGCAAATCAAAGCTTAAAGTCAAATGAAGCCAGCTGGGCATGGACCAGTACGTACACAAAATGAATAGTCCTGATCATCACCGAATTGATCATTCTCTTAGTAGGTAGGAGGTCGACACTTCAAGAAAAATGATATTTATGATTATTATTTTGTTACGAAAATAATTATTTGTAATAAAAATATATTTATTTTAGTTAAAAATAGTCATTTTATTGAAAATTACTGATCATAAATAAATAATTTTTTTGTAATAAGGTTACTTAATTTTATTATGCTCTAAGAGCATCCACATTGGTTTGACCAAATAGAAAAGTTAGCTAAAATTTATATAATTGATATAAAAAATACTCCACATTAGATTGGTCAAATCTAAAATAAGATGGATTTCTATTACAATAGTTGACCAAAGATGAAGAACCACAATTGATTCACCAAACATTAAAATACTAATTTCTCACTCCAAGCAAAAATACTATTTAGTTTATAATTAAGAAATTTAGATAGAATTTTATATGAGTTTAAGCAAATATTTTTTATTATTAGCATTAAATGACTTTTGAAAATATGATTTTTTTTAATATTAATTTAATTAGAATATAATTATTATTAATATTAAATTGGTAGAATTATAAAATGTGATACACATAAATTAAATAAAAAAATTATTAATTTAATAATATATTATTATTATATAGAGAGTGAATGACTAATTAAATGAGGTGATTGAAATAAGTAAATGTAAAAAATATGATATTGATTAAATTTTAAAAATACATTTAATCAAGCCAATGAGAATGCTTTAAAAAGAATTAAATAGATTGCCGAATGGGATATTTTCAAGGGCCTAGAGTACTGTTTTTCAAAGCTGGAGAATTGAAGGAGATAAGTGCATGGGGGGTTTTGGTTCTTTGGGAGATGGAAATAGTGGAGAAAGGTGGGTAGAGATCATTAGAGAATGCACAGCATGCATGCGATTAATTAATTAATTTAGGTATATATATATATCTACTATATTATAATAAGTGGTTATTTAATTGTGAATAGTAACTTTTATTATTTTTCTATTAACTTTTATTATTTTTCTGTTAAATTCTGTTTTTCTAAAAGGCCCTTAAAATTCTTAACCATTTGACGTGTAGCTCTATTGTAGAATTTAATAAAGAATCATGTTTTATCAAAAGGTCTTTAAGACCCTTGACCATTTGATGTGTAACTCTTTTGTAGAATTTAATGAAAAATCATATTTTACTAAAAGGCCCTTAATAGTCTAGCGGCAAACATGAATTAACATCTCTTTTTCGTGTTCTTTTTGTTCTGACAGTGTACTTATATAATATGAATGCAGATTAATGCTTATATTTTGTTGAAGTTTAAATTTTTTTTAATCTTAATTTTTTGTCTTTATTTAATCTTGTATTTTCTTTTTTCAGACAAATAAGTTACTGACTTTTTTACTTTTTTTATTTTATTTAAANTATATATATATATATACATGATATAATTAATACACGTTAATGGGATGGCAAACCAAGAAGATTAGGCACGTAGCTCATGATCAAATGACAAGTACTCTGCATATTTCGTTGCCAAATAATTAATTCCTTTCCCACTAATAATTTCTAGAGACTACTGTAAAGTAGAGCCAAATGCAAGTTTAAAAAAGCTCCAAAATCTAAGTAATTCGGATAATTAATTCTCTTCTTGGGGAAAGTGGGAATTAGTGAAATTGCATATTTTTTTGAATTATGTGCATATATATGATCAGTACTGTCGTCAAAGCACTTTGATGTGATCAGTTCTTCTTTTGCGCGCATCATGCTATCGATCTGCATGCGCGCAGGCAGCAGCTTGTGCATGGGGGAGGGAAAAGTACAGCAGCTTATGATGATCAATTGATGATATTTCCAGATCTAATATGTTAATTCAGGGGAGGAAAAAGTGCTTAATTTCTTTGTGGCTTTTAATCATGAATCCGGCCAGCGTTACACATGGTCCATCTTTAATGATATATTCTACTTTTGACGCATCAATATATATCATTCTGCCTATATATAATATTCAGTATGCGCACGTTAACTCTTTTCATAAAGGAATAGGTCCACTTCTGCATGCCCATCATGGGCCGCCTAACCATATCTTCGTCATCACGCGGCTGCATGCATATGCATGCCTTTTCCACTAAATTAAACAAATATCACCGCAACCAATTATTAACCTTAAAATGGTTTTTTAATTCATAGCTCATCTCCCACGCCATTGATTATCATGTCTCCTTCATGCCATATTTTTCAAACATTAATTCTGGCTAGTTGCTGAGCATGAATAAAGATGCTAAGAGGAATATAACCGTCCATTATTAATATGGTACTGTTCCTAACAACTTAGGCAAGAAAAATCATCATGTACCTCCTGATGATATCATCATCAAGCTCTCGCTCTGTTCTACGCAAATCACAGTTTTTTTTTTTTAAAGACAAGTGTTAGCTGTAGAAAACTGATCCCGGCGTCGATACCAACGACTGTCATGAATTGACAGTTTGTCGGTCTGTCAAGGTGGTGATGGCAGAGTATATACGTAGTCGTACTGGGTGATGCAAAGTCTCCCATCCTTCTTGCATCTCGAACGATAGACTACCAAACTAGGCAGCAAGAGTGATTTAAATTGGGCCCCTCTTTCTATTAGGAATCATTTTCCAGTTTCCTTACCAACCCCAACTGAACAATGTAGGGGAATCTCAATAAACCCTGTTCAAGCCATTTCAGTTTGTTTGCCCAGATCGCATCGAATGACACATAGATTTGGCCAATCCTCCTATTGCTACACCCTAGCTTTTACATAATGAATCAAATCAGAATGAATAAAAAGGAAAAAAAAAATTCTACATTCAAATGCAAGATCCAAAGAGAAATGCATAATCTTTTAGGCAACTAATTATAATCCTTGGACTCCATCTACTATTGCAATATCCGAAGCTAGCAAATGTTTGCATCGATAAACAATCAACTAGTACCAAGTAAAAAAAAAAAAAAAA
>QEOT01006988.1:27262-45552 GCA_003123785.1 Pterocarya stenoptera
CTCAGCCAAACTCATAACCCAAGTCAGAGCATACTTAATTCAATAATATCGGTACATGACATTCTTTTTCGGTACATGACATTCTTAAAACCTAAACGTTGAAAATATTCGTGATCAAGTCCCCAATCGAGTAATAGTAACTATAGTAAGCAGTTTATATAACTTTTTTTTTTAAAGTATATATAGTAAGCAGTTTATATAACATTTTTTTTTTTTTTTTTGATAAGTAGTAAGCAGCTTATATAACATTGTTTCGCCTAAACTCAAACTTTACCTTTTGCGTTTAGATAATCAACCAACATATACCGAACCCAATGTATAAATACTCAACTTTTATAGACCCAAAATCCTTAATAAGTCATACCAGACTTGATAGGAAATTTTTTTGCTGCCATAGTACATGGTCGCTCCCACACTGGAGCGATGGTTAGTTCTATGTCAGTTCCATCCATGGTGGAGGTTGACTAAAGATTCTAACAAGCACACACCGGCCCGTGAAAAAAAATCAGATTGAAAGACGTCGTGAAGCCAGATCAAAGAACCAAAAATGAAAAGGAGGAAATGAACCCAGATGAGAAATCAAGAGTAAACAATGAAAGGGTACCTGATCCAACTTGCCCAGCAGACGGGATTGAGATATCTATACTCCCGGCCGCTTCCAAGGAACTAACAGAACAAAACCCCACAAAAACCCGACATAGTTACTTACACACCCGGGACACAAAACCAACTGCTCAGAACAAGGAATCTAAAGAAAGAACCTTGAAATATTTTCAAAGCCCCACAGTAAAAACTAGACCCATTCCTCACATTTATTGTGGAAGCCAGAACAGCAGCACAAAAAACAAACTATACATAACAAACCCTCGTCTGAAAACAAAAATCCTTACAAATCTTATACCCCACCAACCCA
The DNA here is from genome assembly GCA_003123785.1 of Pterocarya stenoptera. Taxonomy (NCBI): domain Eukaryota; kingdom Viridiplantae; phylum Streptophyta; class Magnoliopsida; order Fagales; family Juglandaceae; genus Pterocarya; species Pterocarya stenoptera. The sequence goes on from QEOT01006988.1 coordinate 28,176, forward strand.
ATTATATAATCATCAAATAGAGTACACGCACTACAATACTAATATAAGGTTACAGAGCCGACCCGATATAAAACCGAAGGTTATAGATATGAAGAAACCTGTGATGTCAGCTTCTATCTTAGACTGAGCGAGTGAGTGATACATCCAACGGAGATATCATACAATCTACAGACAGCGTACTATTTTTTTGTTCGACTGTTCTTTTCTTCCTGTTTTTTGCTGCAAAGTTATTTAATTAGTTAAAATTAAAGAGTAGTGATAGATTCTCTAATCTTAAATGAAATATCGGGATTATCGATTATTTACGCCGTTAATTTATTTTAATATTTTCATTAATATAACATATATATATATATGTATGGAGCCATTAAAGAGACGAGAAAATATGGGTTTTCCCTCCAAATATCTCTCGTGAGCTTGAAAAAGAAAGGGGAGCTGAAAAGTCCAGGCCTCGTGGGAACGGTTTTTGATAGGTTGTCAATTAGAAGATAAATAAAAAGTCATCCTCAAAATTAATAGAAAATATTTGCTATTTATTTTCACACCCCACACCTATAACATTTTCATAGGATGTTGAGGTATTTTTCATAGAATGTAGAGGTATTTTTCATAGGATGTGGAGTGATGAATAGTGATTGATAAGAAGAATTTTTCTAATAAAAATATGATAAGACTTTTGATGACTTCATAGGAACAAAAGTTTTATATAATAGTATATTGGTAGATTATTACCTGAAGGTTTTTTAAGTGGGTTCTAATAAATAATGTCAATCCTACTTTTTACATTCATAAAAAAAAATCATAATACATTCATGAATCCCTTTGTACAGAACGAAAAAAAAAAAAAACCGTGGACAAAATAATTAATAGATACAGAGGGACCCTTTATACAATGTTGTTTGGGATTTTTTTTTTAATATATAAAATGTTTTATATTGAAAAATAATATAGGTCCATCGATTAGGTTTCACCCATCCTAGAATTGTAAGCGACTGGTGAGTGGTGAGCTTTCAGTTTCTTAAGTTACGAAACTGTAGCTTGCACCATGAGATTACTAGCCCGTCCGTGATCCATTAGATATTCGGACGCGCAATATTATGTAGAGTTTTCATTTGACGATTGCATTACAAGTTTAGTTAATTTTATCTTTAAATTTTTTCAAAATTACAATAATATTTTTATCAAAATGATATTTCTTTCCATTTAATGAAAGGCTTGTACATACAGTTTCCAAATTGTAAATAAAATTTTTTGTTTTTAAATTTTTTTTTTTATGAAGATGTATACAGACGCGGATGTAAATGCACAAAAATACCTCACATTATACTTCGAATCACTTTCCCGCTATTAAGCCTTTTTGGAAGAAGTTCGTGGAGGTGGACCGAAGAATATTAAATATTTTCCTTTTTTTTTTTCTTTTGGCTGCAAAAAATGGGACAGAAAAGAAAGACGGTGAGGTGTGCCCGATACAACTTTTCAAATAAACACATGGGGCCCGAAATGACACGACAAGGACGCGGAAGTTGGAGAATCTAGGACTAAAAAGGGAGATGGATGACCCACAAAGTGTGTGTGAGAGAGAGAGAGAGAGAGAGAGAGAGAGAGAGAGATAAGAGCATATTGAATTGAATAGATGCTGCTTAGTTGAAAAGTGCACTGCTGTGGTGGAAACCAAATGTCGACAACTTCGTTCCTCTTTGTCGACTTTTTTTTCTCATTCCCATTGCTATTAGAAGTAGTATCAAGCAAACATCCAAGGCCATACAAAGGCTTGTTTGGGGGAATCATGTGCTTACTTTACCATCAAAAGTATATCAAAATAGGTCCCTCTCGAGTGACACGGCACATTCAACTTTCTTATCCAAGCAAAACAGGAGAAAGCTGGAAAGCTGGACAGGCAAGGCATTACGCCTTCCCTTCACTGCATCAAATATTTGGAAAATAGATGGTCAGGACATATACAGATGGACACCCATGTACATAATTAATCCACAGTTTTCCTAAGGATGGTGGGAGATCTAGGTCTACGATGCCAGAGGTACTGCCATATTCTACATCGATGTATCGACCATTTGAAGTGGTTGTTGGAGCCCCTACCCCGTTAAGTATTTTCCCTCGTGTATTTTCATTATCTTAGTAATGAAATTAAAATATCTCACATTGACAGAAAAAATAATCTCTGCAACTTCATTCTGGGGATAACTTCAATACTCTCACTTCTCGATAATCATTTACTCTTCTTGATAAGATCTAGGGTGAACTGACCCGAGCAAATGCTCCGATGAAAGGGGTCAGGGACACGTAGTACAGCTACCTCTGCCAACAAGCATCCCAGCAAGATTAAACTACCTTTGTCATGGCAGTTAAACCATGATTCTCTCAATGTATGCCTTCCATTCTATTGAAGTTTCAACATTAACATGGCACAGCATCTAGCAATTAAGACTATTTTGTATCACCAGATGTAACTTTCTGAGAAAAAAAATGTCTACAAATGGAACGAGAATCTGGATCAAACTCATGAGAATGGTACATCTACCAACATAAAATGGTCGGAAATTGTAAACAAAATCCAACAAAAAACTAGCATAACAGTAGTCTATTTCAGAGTAGCTCACTGACTAGGAGACCTATCACCATTTGGTTGCGTTGAGAATTCTTCATGGTTAGGGCTTCGCCTTTGGCTCCGGCTCCTGTTCACACCCCTATCTGGACTTCGACTGTGGCTCCTTGAGCCATTATAGGGCGGAGAGCGCGTATACAACCTCTCTCGACTGGACCTTCTGTCTTGAGGTGAAACAGATCTGCATCAAAATAAGAAACCACAATGCATGACATGTTATTGGAATAAAATAAAATAAATAGAGATTTGCTTCATTCCATACCTTTGTTTGGGGGGAGGGGAATAATCATGGCTTCGGGACCGAGATCTCACACGGCGTGGAGATGGAGACCGAGAGTATCTAGGTGAGCGAGAATAACGCGGGGGTGACCGTCTTCGATCATGATATCGAGCCCTACTGTATTTAAAATGTCAGATGTGAACTTGCAAATGCAACTTAAAAGAAATGATAGGATTATCTGGTAGAAGCGTTCTTGGAGTACTACACAATTTCATATAATTATTCCATTACAAACTATTCAGATTACTTATGATAGTGCTAACAATGATGTGTGGTACCCACCAATTATGCGCTCTGCATGTCCAATTCACTAAAGGTGAGTAAAGATATTAATGGCTAGACAACTTGCTCCATTAGTTATCAACTCAATTCTAAAATAATCTGTAGTACCCAAGCATTTCTCACTTTTATATTGTCAGTAAATAAAAAAATTAAAATAAACTGATCACATGTAGCCCTGTGAGAGACCCAATTTCCTCACTCCATAGTCTTGCTAAGAATCAGCCCTGCACACATTCGTGCTCCTCTCCTTTTTAGGTGGACTTTATTTTTGGTCTAGCCAGATAGCTATTTACGGTGGGAGAAGTTGAAAAGAAGTACCACATAAAATTTAAAAGAAAAAAAATAAGTAACATAATTTTTTTAAAAACAAAAAAAAAGTACCACATAAATGGGTCCACTTCGGCCAGTAGTTGAAAAAAAGATCTCAGCTTTATTTGTAAGCTTATAAATGGTTGAAAAAAATAGATGAAAAAAGAGATTGAAAGTGAACATCAAATCAGAGGAATCCACTCCCTGGCATTAAATAATAAAAATCATATAGACACTTACATTTATTTCAACTTTTCAAAAAATCATCCAACATGAACATCAGTCATCATTCAGCATTCAAAGATTAAGACAACCCTCCAAATCTGACAGCAGTAGATATGCCATAAATACACACAAAGACTACACATTACATAGCTAGCAAATCCATTCACTCCATTCCATTTAAATAAATGCACCAGCAATTGGGTATACTGAAAAGACTCACTACAGCTTTAGGGATACTAATTTCCAAAACTCCAGAAATTGCACCAAATTACTTCATTTTAACAAGATAACCTAGATGACCCCTGTTTTGGTCAACAGCATCCATATATTCCTTCTATGATTTAACATACTCTTAATTACAGTCATTTCAGGAAAGGCTTGTCTGCACAAGCATTCTAACAAAAATCTTTATGGCAAGACAATCTTTCGAGTTCAGTGTGAAATTATTATTTAACTCTCTCAACAACTATAAAGTCCAGTTTTGTTTTATAAAAACTCACCAGAAAAATATATTATAAGTATATATCATTTCCAAAAAAAAAAAAATCCCAACAGAAAGGGGAATCTTACCTTCCTCCCTCCCTTACCCTCATATCAGCTGGTTTCTTCCTGTTCTCCTCAGCATAGACAACAGTCAACTCACGACCAAGAAGAACCTGACCATCCATATGATATTTAGCATCAGCAGCATCAGCCGGATCTACATATTGCACAAAACCAAAACCACGGGGTTCCCTGAAAAAATAAATGGACACAAGACAAAGGGAAAGAGAACAGTGTCAAAACATGGCCTATTCTGAAAGGCAAAACTTTAAGAAGTACTTTGTGCGCCATAAATCTTACTGATGAAGTTGCCCAAAATAATCCCCAGTAATATGGTCGTGACCAAAAAGTAAGCACTTGGGTGCTGACCTTGCAAGTGTCAGTTTTAAGATGACTTGAAATTCTACAAGACTTGAGACATCTTCAACAATGTATTCAAACCCAACTTCCTTCCAATCTACCCTACCATTAACATCATCTTCAAAAGAACTCTAATTACTTGATTTTTGTCTTCATAACTTTAGTTTCACTGTTAAATCTCAAGAACTTCAATTAACACACCCAACTGGAGATAAGAAAAGAGCAGATCAAGAGAAAAACGCCCATAACAACAAAGCTTAAAAGAAGGAACCTAGCATGGTGGCCAACCTTTCGCAAAATAAATTTTAAGATATTCTATTCTATCCAAACATATAGCATTGGATAGGGATAGAAATTTTGAGAAACAATTTCTATATCTATAACTCTCTTCAGCCAAGATTGGGAATGAAACTGCAGACAAAACATTACTATAATTAAAGAGAGAGAAACAGATACAGAGAGAGTTTTTTTTTTTCCCATAGAAGTTCCTGAAAACAATAACCAAGAAAAAGTTCAATGATTCCACTACCATTTTTTTTCCCAAAACTAATAAGATTAAGTAAAATGCTAGTAAACATCCCATTGACTTCATCAAACAAGGGAAAAAATTAGCTTCAGAATTCCATGCGAACTTATGAAAATCTAACGTTACAAGGACACCTCAACTCCTACAACTAGTTCACATATGCTCACCCAGTATAATAATCCTTCGGCAAGTAAATGTCCTTAAGATGACCAAACTGCCCGAATGGTCTACGAAGGTCCTCTGGCCTGCATAAAAGCACGTAAAAAAACCAGAATATCATAAAATTTTTGGATATACAAAAAATCCTTTTGGTCATAAACAGTCGCAGACATGCTAAGCAATCACAACATCGCAACCACATTTAATCCTGGGATAATATAATAAATACAAGCTTCAACTACTGTCCCATTTCATTAAGAGAATATCTAATGGGTAACCTCCAACACTCAAAAAAGTGTCTTAGCAAGACTTCGTAGCAACCCCCCATCTTCTAAGAAATATGTTTAGAAAAAAAAAACCATAAAACATTACCAAGGAACAGGCTTTACTGGCACGGCATCTTACAACACAATGATGAAGACAGTAGATATACAAATAATAAATGATGAGGCATGCAATGCATTTAACCACACTGCAACAATAGCACCCAAACTATGCCAATTTAAGCGGGCTGTGCTCCACCTTGTGCACTCATGCAGTTCCAGAACCGAATCCATTCACTATCCATAGGACCAACACCATTTGAAGGTGGTTGGCCCGCCCCACCTAGAACAATCATGTTCCACTAGGCTTACACATATTTACTCACTTACTACGTCACAAGATCATTCACAAGAAAAATAATCACTACGTAGCCATTCCCATACTGGCTTATTACCATTCTACATTACCCATAAAAAAGAAATTACTATTCTACATTTAAATCCCATTCTCATTCCTCAACTGGTTCACTATCATTCTAAATGCAAATAATAAAAAGCTGTCACAGAAAATTAACAGAGCGGGAAACTCAACATATCATCTTAAACTTCAAAAGGAATGATAACATAGTAATTAAATTATACAAGAAAATTACTTAGTAAGGTAGAGATAATAGTTAATGGAAACAAACCTACAATCGTGGCGAAGGTTACGAACAAGAAGGCTAGTAGGAGCATCCCTATCACGACCGCCATAGCGACCCCTGGGACTGGGGCTCCGTCCTCGCCCACCATAACCCCTAGGTGGTGATGGGGTATAACTCCTCCTCCTCATTTATAGAGAATAGTTTCCCCTTTGACCAATTTCAAATTTTTGACGAAACTGGAAAAAAAGGCAGCAGAGAATTAACCAAGAAATTCATAAGTTCACTGTGAGGGACATGAAACAAACTTGAAAAATCAAGGTACAACATAGAACCCTAAACCATAACTATTTCGCGCATATATATACACGTATGTATACACACACAAGAGAGAGAGAGAGAGAGAGAGAGAGACCTGAAAAAGAGCGAATCGGCAAGGGCTTGGTGTGGGGGACGAGTCCTTGGGCTAAGCGAAGCGACCAAGATCGCGCTAAATGGACTTGACGGCTGTGCTCGAGTGCCTGCGGTTCTTGAAGGGAATGTGTTCTAAGATCTGGCTTTTTTATCCCCTTCTTTAAAATAAATCACTAAAATTCTATTTCTTTATTTTACATAATAATTTTTATAATACATCATATATTAGTTTATTTATTTTTTCTCTATATCATATAATATTTTTTTATTTATTTAAGTACCAATAATATCTTCATATATTTTAATATTTATAATATCTCTTTATATATAATATCATATAATTATGACCTATTTTAAATTAATCTAAATTTATAAGCTAAACTAAATTTGAATTTAATTCCAAATATGAAAAATAGATTATATTATGAAAATATTCAATTTCGATGATTCAATTTGACGGGGAGAAGTTACCTAACTTATCTTAGCTAGACGACGGGATTCTTAGAATTGGATTTGTAGATTCTAAATAAAGTGAATGCAAACCGTAGTTGACGGAATCGACGAAAACTGTGGAAGGGAAGATGGCGCCAAACACACAGATGAGCTTTTGTGAAATAAGATGAACTTTGGAGGTGGAGGAAAGAGTACCACAAGACAGAGAAATTAATTAAAAAATGTTTATATTTATGAGCAGCGCATGCTACATGTAGCTGTAATATTGTAGCAAACTGGAAAATAGAGATGGAATAAAAAATCAGTTGGATGTGAATTTTAAGCTAAATTCTTCAAATTTTACAGATCAATAGAGTTTACATAATCCGTTGAGAATGCTCTAAGTTACTTTTGAGAATAGACGAGATGAATTTTCATAATTTCTTTTTAAATGTTACTTAAATGGAAAATATTTTTAATTATAAACTTTTATCTTTGTCATCTAATTATTATAAATTTCAAAACAAAACATAAAAAAAATACACATTTTTTAAATTTTAAAACAAAAATAATATTAAAAACTTATATTCAAATCATTTTTTAACTTTTTAATATTTTTAGGGATTGCTTGGAAACACATCTCATCTCATCTTATCTTAAATTTTTTATAATTTCCTTCTCAAACATTACTCAAATATAAACACATTTCAATTTTAAATATTCAACTTCTTCATCTAATTATTACAACTTTCCCAACTTACAATCAAAACATAAAAACCAATTCAATTTTTTCAAATCTCAAAATAAATATTATATTTAAAATTTATATTATAAAAATATTTTCATTTTATAATATATTTATTCAACTTTTTCTCTCTTATTTTTCAAAATTCAATAAAACATCTTAACTCAAACTATTTTACTACTATTTACAGATTTCTCATTTCATCTTATTTTCCAAGCATTTCCTTATTCAAATTTTTTTCTTTTTTTTTTCAAAATTTTATAAAACATCATGTTAACTCAAATTATTTTACTATTATTCACAAATTATATCATTACTATTTATAAAATTTTGGATACTCCAAGTGTCTAACGAATCCCAAAGTCCTCTCTCTAACGACGGCCAATGGTTTCTAAAAACAACCGGCCTTTAAAGCTGTAAATGAATAAACAATATGTTTGAATTTATGTTAGCGATGAAGAGGAAGTGGGCTTAAGAATGACACTTTTTGCTTTATGTGTTGTTTTCCTCTTCGACTATTTGTTTATCCATTTGTGTTATTGTGTGATCTGCTTTATGGTAAATTATAAGAGTTTTATTGGGTTCAATGATTGGACAAAAGTCTAATAAATAATTCACAGAGCAATTGGACCTAAATAATTAAAATTTGGCCCGATAGTTTTTCTAAAGACTCGAATATATTATTAGCCGATAGATTTATTTTGGACATGAAGATTATGGCTTAGTTTAGTTATTAAGTCCAAGCCCATCAGTGTGTCGAATTTCAAGCATTATAGGATTACAATTTTAAAGTACCATTCACGTTTAAATTCATTGAGCCGACTGCCTTCTACATATTTAAACCTATGCAAGTAATTTCTTTCCTCGTCAAATCTAGGATTTTTCAGTTTCACAACAGCCCTACATCGCACATATTTTTCCCATGACAGACAGTTGTTATTGCATTGGACATGCTCCCCAACCCATGAAGACCCACGCCGCTGCACAATGAGACCATCACAAACTGATAGACGTTGAATTGTTGTGCACCACGGATGAAAACCAACGCCCCACTCAACCACCGTGATCCTCCCTCCCACGCTCAATCTTTCTGAGTGCCACGCCATGTTATTGACTAGAAAGCCAAACTGGGAGAAAAGCACCTTGCTCCTCCACAACACTATCATAAGCCAACTACCGAGAGCCATCCCACGCCAAAATTTCTTCACGCCACTCATGGAAGTTTCCCCTTAAGCTGTTAGCCATATAGCAAGAACCACCAAGCACCGCCCAACCCATGGGCAAACCATGAACCTCAGTGCTGCCCAGATGACTAACACAAGAGGAGGTAAATTGAGTTGTATTTAAATAATCCGCAATTATAAACCAAATATACAATATAAAATATAAATAAAATACGATGTAGCAATCAAAGTAAAGAGTAAGGATAAGAGTAAGTAAATTCAATATTTTAACGAGGTTCAGCCTCACTGCCTACGTTCAGGCCCTCAAGTGACCTATTGAGGATTCTCAAATTCACTATTCAATCTCCTTCAGGTGGAAATAGAAACCTATTACATCTTTAAGCAATACCGTTATAAAGAATCGATTTAGAATACCCTATACTCTTGCAATCACCTTACACATGGTGATTCAACGTCTATTCTCTGTGTAGAATACCTTATACACACACAAGGATTATATACATCATTTTACTGATATAAGAGCTGATAGTAGGTAGGTTATAAGAAAACACTTCTCAATAAGTGGAATAAGAACAATACAACGCAAAATTATTTCTCTCAAAATGAGAGATTGAAAGCTTTGAATGAATGTTATAAAATTTGCAATAATATCTTCTAAATTTGAAGATCTCAAATGAATTATTTATAGGCATATAAGGTTTCATTTTCAAATTTAAAAAGATTCGCATGTCAAAGACAACATCATTCACATTTTCAAAATTTTTAACTCAAAGTTTTACTCTTCGCAATATTATTCACTTTTCAAAATATTCAAATCAAAATTTCACTTTTCGCAATTATCAAAGACAACATCATTCACTTTTTAAAAATATTCAAATCAAAGTTTCACTTTCTTGAAATTGTCAAAAATAACATTATTCACTTTTGAAAAGTTTCAAACAAAACATACACATGTAAAAGATAACAATCAATCATCTTTTAAAATTCAAAATTTTAATCGTCAAATATATCATGCATATGTGAAAAATGCAATTTGATGTTTTATGAGAAAATATTAATTTTGAGCCTTAATCCAATTTTGAATTTTATCAAGAGATTTACAAAATTACTCTAAGAGCTTTATTTGTAAGTATGTTCTCTTTCTTGCCCATACTTGATTTGTTGATGTGCTTAGATCTATTGTGTAGACAACTTGAGCTTGAGATTCTTTTATATTTGAATTTATTTGTTATCATCAAAATCCATATGTAGATATGTAATTATATAAAGCTCAATACCTTGGATTCAACACTCAGCCATTGCCAACCACTATCGCGCAGCAACCCCACACGACAAGCCTTTCCCTGCATGACCTTAGCCACAACGACAAATCGCAAAATACCCAGCTGACATGAAACCAACCTCCACACCATGAGCCCTCCTTCCATTCAAAACCACCGTATGATAACCCCACTGCCAAAACTCCTTCATGCCGTCGCCGCTGCCATTGTACCATAGACCCATGTTGATGGAGACCACAACTCTAGCTGACGGGGAAAGGACCACATTTGGCACAACCCTCCATGGACAACCCAGTACCACCTGTCTCAACTCTCAATTCACTGCCCAACCACCGGTTAGCCACTGTGCTGCTCCTTCCACCAAGACAAGATAGGCTCTGTTTTCATACACTCAAAACATAGCACAATTCCTTCCCGTTTAACACGTCTCCTTCGCAAGTTGCTTAGCCCCTCTACCCATGGCTGCACCACCATGCAAGACCTCCATCCCTCTTGATTGCCCATGTCGCCACACTTCTTGTCGGAAACGCAGTGGCAAACCACGTCGCATAGCTAACCTTCTTGTAAGGCCTCTAACTTGTCCCTCCAATGGTTAAACATGTGAGATCTTAAATTGTATGGATCAAGTTATGTAAATACTCCTGCCTAAGTGTTTGATCATAAGGTTGATATTTTCTGATATGAGTACGATAAATCTATGAGAAATTAGATATTTGTAGGTAGAAAATAATTTAGAGTTTAATGTATTAGTTCGAGAATTAAGTGGATATAGATTAATTTAAAAAGTGATGATATTTAGGGTTGCGAGAGTTTTTAGATTTTTTTTTTAAAAAATAGTTTATTTTAGTATTTAGGCTTGAATATAAAATTATGTGTTTAATTATGAATTTAAGTTACATGTTTATTTTTTAGGTAGTGATTGATATTCGTTCGGCACTATCGTGGAAAACATTAAGAGAAGTTAAGAAGTCTAAGTAAGTAGGGTTCCTATACTGGACTTTGTATAAAAGAAATGAACTGAGGTTGATTTTGAAAAATATGTATGTTTTGTTATGAAAAGAAATTTGAAACAATCTCAGTTATTTGTTTTAAATTACTCACGAAGCTTTGTATGAGAAGAAAATATTTTCTATCATGACTGATGTAGACATGAGTTTATTTTTTGCATTTGTTTATAAATTGTGCAAAAAGGAGCGAATATGAAGTTTTGTGCATAATTACATGATTATGATCTGATTTGCTTGGGTTCTGAATATGCTTTGTATTTTGATATGATATGATCCGACTTCAAACCTTTGGTATGACATTTTATTTCTATTATGTTCTGACCTTACCACGGGTGTAAAACTGTTTGCTTTTGTTTGGATTGGTACTAAATTTTTTGTTTTTGGTGCACCCACTTTGGGAGTAAAGTAGGTTTTTGCGTGGTTTTTTCTGTGTGCACACTTGGAGCTCCGAGAATGAATAAGGAGAAGATTTCACATTTTATTTATGCTCGATTGGCCGCCGGGGTTTGCACAACCCTACCATGGGGTTAAACAGGAAATTATATTTTGATGTGATGTTTGAGTTATGCTATGTCAAAGAAATTTTGAATAAGAATATTTTTAAACTTTCGCTCTTATTTTTTGATAATATGTTCTGATTATGTATCTTGAAAATAAAAATATTTTGTTCTGCATTATGAATTCTGCATTATGATTATGTATATGTTTTCTGCTTACTGAGTTGTTGATAACTCACCTCTTATCTTTATAATATTTTAAAGACAATTTGAATATTTCAGTTGAGGATCAAGATCAAGGAGCGTGGATGAGATGATTTAAGCATGATGAATTAAGCATAAAAGGTTTCTATGAATGTTGGAGAATTTTATTAAGTAAATTTGTCGTGTTTTGATGACGTGGTATGTTGAGAGGTTGATATTTATATTAGAGACTTTGTGTTGTTATTAGTTAATTATTTTGTAATAGTTGATTTAAACATTGAGATTTATGTGTAATTAGGAATTTGAAGTTTATATCTATATTGTGAGATATGATTTTAAGGGATAAGAAGTAACTCTCCGACCCTTCCGGAACTGGGGCGTTACATAGGAAATGATAAATACAATTTTTCTTAGGCCTGATTTGGATAATAAGTTGAGATGATGTGAGTTGTGATGGTTTGTGAATAATAGTGAGATATTTGAGTTGAGATGGATAAGTTATAAATGGTTTGAGTCAAAATATTTTTGGGGTTTTGGAAAATGGGAGAGAAAAATTCGAATAAAAATCTTATAAAATTAAAATATTGTTAGAATGTAATTTTTTTAATATGAATTTTGTTTTGATATTTGAAAAAGTTGAATAATTTTTTGTATTTTGTTTGAAAGTTTGGTAAAGTTGTAATAATTAGATAATGATTAAATGAAAAAATTGAACTTAAAAGTATTTGTATTTGTGGTGTTTGAATATTGAGATAGGATGTGATGAAAACATCTCCCAATCCAGACCAAGTCTTAAAAAATTATTTATTCCGTCAAACACTCTTTCTTCCCTCAATTTTTTTTTGTGTTTCTACTAAACTAGTTGCTATTCCTTTTGTTTTTGCTTTCGCGTTGGATTCTATTATGATATTTATGATTAAAAACATAATTAAATTAGTACCCGACAGTTCTAGGACTTTTGGATCAATAGTTAAATTTTTAACAATTGGTCTCAGAGCTTGAACCACGTTATGAATTCAAGTCATGGATAGGACGACCTATAAGTTGGATTAAAATGCCTAGTTATTGAATACTAATAGATGCGTGAAGCTGTTTAAAGGAAAATGGCTATCACTGTGTCAATGTCGATAGCGTGGGCCGTCGTGGACGTTGGATTCGGAAGTTTGGTGAAATGTTATGATCTTGAAAGAAAAAAATTTAACAAAATGAATATTCAATAAGAGCATTGCTTTGCATCATCCTACACACCACACACCAAACTATTTTTTTTTTAAATTTTTTTAATTTTTTTTTATTTTTTAGTCTTCTTGAAACATTTATATTTTTTTATTCATCATCCATATAATACACATTTAATAAGAGAAACAAATAAAAAAAATAAAAAAAATTATAATATATAATATGTAGATTGATATAAAGATTAATTCAGTCAATAATTCTATGGTTTTAGGTAGTCGGGTCACATCAGGTCGGTTTTTTTGAAAAAAAAAAAACAGATCCTCTCAGTTTCGTTCGCACTTCTCTCTCCGTTTTCGGTCACGTGCAACCGCATGTGTGTTTCCCATGGTTTCCAACTTTCCATCCACACCTTTTGCTCTCCCGTCGTTTCCAGCCCAAAATCTGAGATCACTCCGCCCGTTTCCGTCGTACGAAAGCCACTCTAGCCATCTGGTCCAGATCTCTGCCCTAGAGTACCTCCGTCCAGTCGACGCACTACCACTCAAAGCCGTCTGCCCTTGAGTGCCTCCGTCCTTCACCCACGTCCTCCCGTGAGTTTCGAATCAAGGGCTAACGGTAAGTATGTGACCGATTTTCTTTTTATTGCGGATCGTATAAAATGCTTTGGTTTTCGATGTTTGGGGGTTTGTTCGGATGTTCTGTCTGAAAAGAGAGCAGAAGGAATGGGCAAGGGAAATTAGCGAGTTCTATGATTAGCGTTCTTGGCAGGTTAGGCAAAGTTGACCTTGCTAGGGACATTTTTGAGACGGCGAGGAGTAGGGGATATGGAAACACTGTTTATGAGTATTCAGCTTTGATTAGTGCGTATGGGCGATGTGGGTATTGCGATGAGGCGATAATGGTTTTCGACTGGATGAAAAAGTTGGGGTTGTTGCCAAATTTAGTTACTTATAATGCCGTAATTGATGCGTGTGGGAAAGGGGGCATGGAGTTTAAGAGGGCGTTAGAGGTTTTCGATGAGATGTTGAGAAATAACGTGTAGCCCGATAGAATTACCTATAATTCGCTTCTTTTGGGTTGTAGTAGTGTGGGACTGTGGGAGAAGGCTCAGACTTTGTTTAGTGAGATGGTGGAAAGAGGCATTGATCAGGATATATTTACGTACAATACACTGTTGGATGCAGTTTGTAAAGGGGGGCAGTTGAATTTGGCATATGAGATTATGTCGGAGATGCCAGCGAAGAGTATATTGTTGGATAAAGAAGGATGTTGTAACTTATAATGCTCTTCTGGGCAGTTATGGGAAGCAGGGGAAGTATGGTGTAGTCAGAAGAATGTTTGCAGAGATGAAAGCAGAACATGTATATCCTAATTTGTTAACATATTCAACATTGATCGATGTGTTCTCAAAAGGCGGTTGGTGCAGGGAGGCAATGGAGGTCTTTAGAGAGTTTAAGCAGGCAGGGTTGACAGCTGATGTGGTTCTTTATACTGCACTTATTGATGCTCTATGTAAACATGGGCTGGTGGTTCTTCAGGATGTGTTGCTTTGTCTGTGCTTCTTGTTTTGCCTTGCTGAATAGAATCTTGACGTATGTTACTTTTTCATGTGTATTATTTATGAATAGGATTTTATCACTTCTAAGTTCTGTTAAGTATTTGTTTCCTGGAGTTGATTTCTTGAAAATGAAAGAGCACTCTCATTGGAGCACTGGGGCATCCTCCCAGGAGATGACATGAAAACCTCTTTTTCCATGAGGCGGCACGGTTTTTGAGTTAGATGTACAGGGGAACTAGATGAAATCCAATATGATATTGCCATGCAGTTTACATCTACTACTTAGCAGTTAGCTTTTCATTTCTGAAGCAAGAAATTAAGGAATTCCGTGTGTAATTGCTTTCATTCCCAACAAAATTGATTTGTGTTTTGGGTGATCAGCTATCCATGTTACAAGTATGTTAAGAGGAAAAAAAATATTTACCCGTCTTACAGAGTACAACATTTAAAGCTGTGATATTGGGTAGCCAAAATAACCGCATGAGCGCCTATACGTCTTTCAGATTGCTCTTTATATGTTTTGCGAAGCTAGTATGTTTTGTGGAAGATGTTGATGGGCTAGTATTGAACTGGATGGCACTTATAAAAAAAAAAGTATTGTACTGGATGACATTAAGCTGGAAGTTGTTGTTTTGAAATTTGAGTTGTGGTTGAATTATGTAATTATTGCTAGTGTGGGATTGATGTAATTATTTGCTAGTATGTTTATATGGAATTTTAGGTGAGTTTAATAAAAAAATTGTAGTTATTAGCATTAAATGATCATTAAAAAAATGATTGTTTAAACAATAGTTTAATTATAATTTGATTATCAATTAACATATGATCGGTAGAATTGCAAAATATGAGAAAAATAAATTAGATAAAAAATAATAATAAAATATTAAATTAGTAATATTTTATTATTATTTAGCTAATAGATGGATAATCCAATATAGAAATAGGTTTTGAGAGGAATAGGCAAAAGGAAAAATATGTGAATGTGATATTAGCCAAATTTTGAATTTGCATTTGCCTATTCCAATACCAATGCTCCAATGCCTAAACAAATTCTAATGCTGTAAGGCTTATTTAGAGAAAAAAGTGCCTACTTTCCCTTCCTTCCTCCTTTGCCCATTCCTCTCTCTTTTCTCTTCTTTTCTTATCCCCATCTCTCCCATGCCAAAGAAGCTGAAGCAAAAACCCCCATTAAGGTAACGCACATGTGCTTTTCACATATAGAGAATTTTGTGGGATTTCCCATTATTTCTTTGTTAATGGTTTCATTTGGGAAATTCAGAGCGTGGGTAAGGGAAATTATTTTCTACGTAGAATCCTATAAATTTTCAATATCTGTCTGTCTACCACATTCATTTTGCAAATCCTCTTGCTTTGTATAGTAGTGCTATTTGGGTTTGCAATTATGGATTAAGAAATGCACAATTTAGGTTGTGTTTGGGTAGTGAGGCGATCATTTGTGAATAGTAGTGAAAAAGTAGAAAAATAATAATGATAGAATATTGAATAGTAGTGAATAATAGTCTCTCTTGCACCCTCCTAGTCAGGGTTGTCTCTTGTATATACTGGGCTAGGCCTATTCTTGGAGTAATATAGTTTGTTTACTTAAAAAAAAAAGTAGTGAATAGTAGTGAAAAGTAGGTGAAAAGTAATAATAAAATAATGAATAGTAGTGAAGATAATACTCTACTACCCAAACTAGCCCTAATCTAAAGTTTAAAGCTTTTTATGGGTAAATGATGGTTTACAGCTTTTGGGGGGTATATTTTGACAGTCCTTTTTATTTTGAGTTATAAATTTGGTGTTGATTTTGTAGTAACATGGAGGAGCAGTTCATACTTAGAGTTCCACCATCTGTTGCAGAGCGATTAGACCGCCTTCTGAGTGAAAGCGAAAATGCGTCATCTTCTGAAGACAAATCATTGGATTTGTCCTTTTCTGGTGAGGAATGTGCTCTTCTTGATCAAGCATCACTCAAAATAAGTTAATGAAGCACTCGATGAGCAAGCTTTGAGTAATCTAAAGGGAGAAAGAGAAAGAAAGAATGGAAAAAAAAGGAAGCAGAATCCATTGCATCTAATTTTATTATCCTTTGTACTTGAATTGCACCCTCTATGCTTTATAAGATTACTTCCCTTATCAAGACAAAGATAAACCTAATGTTATTATCCTTTTTTGGGTTTCTAATTGCATGTCTTTACGATTAAAAATGGCATGACCTGTATTTTTGTATGTTTACAATTTCTTTGCTTTTCTAATTGTCCAAATCTTGAATTATATAACGTTTTAGGAGTGCTTTGGATTTTATATTGATCCATTTATGTACTTAAGTGCTCTATGTGTGAAGTTGTGGTTGTTGCTATCTGTTACTAATAAGATGTTCAAGCTTTTTTTGATTCAGAATGAGAATCCCTAATATTTGCTAGTTGTTCAATAGCTGGTTCTGTGAAAAACTATTTCATGTTTCGAACCTCTTTCAGCTACTTACCTCTTATTTACTTCTCTCTCTCTCTCTCTCTCTCCCCCCCCCCTCTGGAGGTGAGAAAAAGAAAATTATTATTATTATTATTTTTTTAATGTCAGGGAACCTCTCCAAAGCAGGGCCCTTCGGACCCACCCCTACAGAGTAAACTCTGGTCTCGTGCCTCGTACTCTCAGAAGTTTCTCTA
>QEOT01006988.1:49414-95688 GCA_003123785.1 Pterocarya stenoptera
AAAAAAAAAAAAAAAGAAAAAAGAAAAGAAAAGTTTCATCCCTTGTACCATCCTAGAATATGTGTATTACATTACTGCGCAATTACTTTACATTAGAAGAAGAAGCAAAACAAGTGTATTTTTACCAAGAAAAAAGCAAGTGATTTAAATCTATACAAAGTCAGCCAGTTTGCAAGTGCAACCATGGATTCAATGCCATTGGGCGAGATTAGACATGCCGTATGTGCTATGAGTTTTATAATGCATAAAATGCCACAGCCAACTGATATTCTGACTGTCATGTTGGAAAATTCTTGAACATGTCTTTTAAATCTGTTAGAAATTCCATGTGCTTGCCTCGCTCGGCCTGGATGGAACACCTGTTCCTTCAGAATGAATTGCCAGATGTGGTTTTCCGTGGTACCAAATGCTGCTTAATTTCGTACCCAATTATATGTTATATATAGTACTGTAACACTCCATCTGCCCGCCCATGTTCTCAACCTTGTAATAATGGTCATTAATTTTGGAATTCTGGCTACGCTACGTACCTACCTGCACATTAATCGGAATAACACTTTCTTATTTTTCTTCACAATATCCTATATATCCAATCATGCTAGAAAATAGAAAATAATGACAAGCAGGGACGTTTGAGCCTAGATATATCAGTGTGAAGAATTATATATATAATTGAAGCAGCTTAGTCTTGATTAATTGAGAGCTTGAGCTCGTGACAGACAGTCCGGACATATATGCACATATAATAATAATTAATAATCATGTGTAATTAATGCTATATATCTACATGGATGGGGATCATCATGGTTGGTGGATTATGCATGCCAGCTTGCTCATTAATTAGGCAAGGTATATGAGTGTAGGTTGATCCCATCCTAATCCTAGACCCTTTATATAAATGCCAAGTTGATTTCCCAATATGATCTCTTATTAAATGTTTTTGGGGTTTTGTAAAATATACGATCAATGATTTGAGACATGATTACCCAAACAATGGACTCACAAGTAATTAATTTGTTGTTGCAATGTTAATTTTTTTTTTCTTTTGGGTAGAGAGAGAGAGCGAGAGAGAGAGAGAGGCATTAATCCATGATGAACCGCGTAGTAATTAAACATGTTTCTGTATTGTTTAGCTGTAGGTGTACTTCCCCACTACAAAAAAATCGGATTTTTGGAGCTATTTAATAGCGGCGAAAATATCATTTAAGACCAAAACAGATTCATTTTAGCTGTAAATAATCATTTCGCTGGAATTAACTGGCTGTAAATAAGCAGTTTTCTTGTAGTGCCCATGCTATGCTATAATATTATATTTTACTCGAACATTAGGGGATGCATGCACGCTCGATCTGTATATATAATTGCTTGAAGCTTCTCTTACTTCCATTCTTATTTTGAAATTCATGATGTATTAATCCCACAGTCGATCCAACATGCAGCTAGCATATATGCAGCATGATCGATCTGGATAACGTGACTTGTACTGTTTATTACAAGTTCAATCATGCACATAACCCCTCTCTCTCTCTCTCTCTCTCTCTCTCTCTCTCTCTCTCCTTCTCTCCTCTTGATCACACATCACAATAATATTATACATATTATAATATACGTATTATGCCTAAAACATGAATTGATGAGGGCGCAGCTAGCAAGCCGATCGATCGATCGAGTACTGTACGCGTACAATCCAGGCGATCAAGATCATGAGAGGAATTAAGAAATTAACACCATGCACTTGATGATCAGTACGTAGTTGACCGATCGATATTGATCAGCAATAATATTAATATGTAGTAGTTTCTTCTACTTTGCTAATTAATTTGCTGATCACCAACTAAACTAACAATTTACATATAATTAATAAATACTTGATCAACAGCTAGCAATCTGATCCCTTATAATAATATGAAACAAATTCATGAGATCTTCAATCCTTTTAATTAATTAGTAATCATGCAAACTCTTCATTTTAAATTTTGTCATCCCCATACGTCACATCTTAATGTCATCTAGCTAGCATTAAAAAGAATTAAGTTTTGACAGGTAGGAATTAGGGTTGATCATTAGCAAGTAGTACTGTATGGTAATTTGAATGAAATTATATATACCATAGAAAAATGCGTTGGACTGTTAATTAATTGTGCTGATCTAGAAACCCTAAACGTGACTAATTAAATTAGGGTCTGTGTTGGCCGGCCCCCAAACTAATTAAAGTCAACCTTAAGCTAAAACAAAAAATGTATAGCATTGCGCGCATACTTCACTAATTAAAGGAAACCTATCTATGGACCAGTTTTTCGTAATATGAACTCTAATTAAATATTATTCCATTTTTTTTTTAATTGCTACACAAATAATTACGAACAACTGCTTTTTAGTGCCATGACTAAACTGTCAAGAAATAGTTATTGTACTTACTTGTCAGACTACAAATGTTTAAATATTAACAAATTTATTATTCCGATCTACCCCCAGCGTAGGGGTGGCCAAAATTTCCGATGCTCCGATTTCGTCTGGACTCCGACAAACTCCAATTCTGATAGAATTAGAATTTTCAAAATTTGGAGTCGGAATCAGAGTCGGAATCCATGTGGGCTTCGAAATCCAAACTGACACTATTTATGCCTTACATATTATATTTTGTAATATAAACATCATATAGCCAAGTAATCTAATAGTTGAGACATGGTTTTGGTTCTCACCACAATGAAGATACTCCAGCCCACGGGCGGCATTGATGCAAATCTGGAGGCGCTGCTTCCATGGAAGAGGTGGGACTTTTGTTTTGTGGAGATGCTTGCGGAGAGCCCCACGAGCCATGAAATCGTAGACGAGAATCATCTCATCTTCACATTTTGGTCTTCTCAATATCTTATCAACGGCATGAGATGGACGTGGTGGAGTTGGGAGAGCAGCTCGATTTCTTGATTCTTTTCTTGCATATCTTGCTTGTTTTATTTTCGTTAATCTTATGAGAGAATAGTACACTCCAGGTCGAAGGTGAGCATTCCAACTTATTTCGTCAGAGTTAGAGCCCACCCCTACTTGGTCTTTTATACTTTTGAAATAGATAATTGTTGAAGAACTAATTATATTTGGTGGTCAAATTCACCATTTCTTATTAACTTAATCTATTAAGTAAGGTAATTAATCTACAATATTGCATTTTGACAATAATATATATAGTAATACTTAATATATTATATATATATATAATCATCATGATCTGCATTCTTCTGATCATAATAATGATAAAATGTTAGGCTTGTTAAACAAGGCAAGCTTAAACTTAGGACTGAAAACAAATTATATAGAAGTACTTCTCGTAAGTTTTGTGGCAATATTGACAGTACTAGTACTGAAGATTAGTCATATTATTATTATTATTTTTTTTTAAAAAAAAAAAGAGAGAGAGAAAGATTGACTATGAGGATTGAAAGGTTCATTATTTTCCTTGCCCCAATATTCCCTGCAGATGATGATCATGGTGATGAGGGACACGTATGAAACAAGTTGATCAAGATGGATGTCATTTTCCAGTCAAAAGAAATGCGACATTTTAGCGTTGGAAAGGGTTACAACTTACAAGGGACAAAATTATATATATGTTATAGCGACCTTTTCGTACGTATGATTTCAGAGAGGTGTGATATTGGAATATTTCCTAATTACCAATACTTGCACTTTTTGTCTTTGTGCATGATTTCAGAATCGAGTCAAGATTGCTTGCTTCATTGACAAGCTGCATGCATGTGTACTGTTCATGTGCAAGACTTTGTAAATTAACTTGCCTGACAAGTTCTAATTAGAGAGAGAGAGAGAGATAGAGAGGTACGTACTGGTTGCATGGGGGTCCAAGTTCTTTTCATAAGGTCATGGGGGTGCACCGCCAAACTTGTTAGGGGAAAAATAAAGAAAACCCTCATGTTTAGCTACGAGGACTTGAGGTATACTCATGAATTCTTAGTCAAGTTGATATGCCGGCCCACACCAAACTTCATTTTTTTTTTTTGTCGGCAAATAAAGCATTTATAGATAAACTAACGGATTCAAGGCACAAATTTGATGAGGTGAAAGTTCTCTACAATCTTCCAAAAACTAATATACATTACAACACAAAAGAAAAATAAAGTGGGTGATCGGAGCCAAAAGAATGACTCATACCCAATTTTCACAAAGAGAGATCGCTTGGTAACGGTTTTTAAATAGTCTGATGAACAAATTATAAAACTGTAGTTAAAAACTACAGAACAAAGAGATATGCTACAACGTATTGGTCTAGATTGACTGAAAGGAACTATCACATTCACTTTCATTCGATCTTTAGTTAATGAAAACGAAAATGTAATGTAGCAATCGAAAATTGTGACGAATCGCCGGCTTGGGGGCCCACACCAAGCTAGTTATTATCTCTCTCGTTTTTATCTCGCCTGCCTAGCTGCTGCTCAAATATTACTGTTGTTTTTTGGCCTTTTCCAACCCAGAATGGCCCACATCTTTATGATCACCAAGATCACCGTCCTGCATTCTGCTTTCCTGAAACGTGACGTACGTACTTACGTAAACGGTATAATTGGAAGGAGTAGATAGCCACTGTACGTGGCCTCCACACCAATGAAAGTACCACCCAAAATAACATGTACATGATAGTCAAAGGCCGGTTCTCTGTACAATTCGATCTCTTTATCCACAGCGTACGCGGTCGGTTTGGGTACTGTTTAATAATATTTCTATAGTCTCTTTGACTAATTTCTAGTTTCGACCCACTACTTTTGCTGCTTTAATTGAGTTTAATTAATTTCCTCGTGAATCTTGATATCACAAAGACATATACAAGTCATCCAAGAGACAAATATTATTCATGTAATTATTATTATCTTAAATATTTAATAAATATTGTAAAATTTACTTTAAAATTAGATCATATAATCGCATGAAATACTAATTAATTATAATATCATCATGTATATATACGTACGTACATGTCAGTCACATGAAATACTCAAATTAGGAACGAGGAGTTGACAACTATATATGTATGAGAGTACTGGCATGGGATCTATATATAATATAATATTATATATTATATATATAGCATGCATGCGCTCAGTGGGTCATGATGTAGATATGGAAAAGACAATTAATCCAGCAAACGTCGACACAATATTTAGCTAGGCTGCAGATCACTTTTGTGCCTTAATTTTCAAGATCATGTAAAAGTATGGCGCAAGGCATCAGCATATATATATATATATATATAAAAGCATTATATATTGTGCATGCAGTACTAGACTTTTACATGCCCGTGCTACGTACACATGAAACACAACACATGAGCACTTACGTACAACAGAAGTCGTCCTAGTTATAAATAAATAATGAATAATGTTACATTCTTTCACTCAACTTATTCTCTTATTTTGATACTTCATATATTTTTATTTTTTTTATTTAATGGTAAAGGAAGTGATTATTAATATATTAATATTTTTTTATATTTTTAAAAATATTTTAAAATAATAAAAAAATATTTTTAAACTAGTAGTCACTTAAAACGGACTACTCAAAACGACAGAATAGAACGGCTCATAAATAATTATTATCATCATCTGTTAGTACGTACAGTTCTAGTACAATGCAACACATTAATTGATGATGTATATAGTCTTCGATCGATGATCTCGTCGGTGCTTCTGCATATATATATAATATATATATATATGTATATAAATGATAAAACATATATAAAAGCGCGTTTTCGATTTCATACTTGGTAAAAGAAGGAAGGAAACCAAGCCAAGCCAAGCCAACACATGAGTACTCTCATCATGACACGTACATGAGAGATCAGTATCAGACACGTACAACCTAGCTAGCTGTCATTTTTTTATTTAATGAGCCAAAGCATATAGTTCATAGCTGGGTGCTATCCAGCCATGTTTGTTGGCCGTACGTTGCCCTAATTTTCTTTCGAGTTTTTTTTTTGGCAATATCATCTAGGTCTTATATATCCGACGCCGTTTGCTGACTCCTAGTCCTAGTCCTAGTCCTCGCAAAAGTACCCACCTCCACTTGGAAATAAAACAACGTTAATTAAACAAAGACTTATAATTCTGTCGAAAAATGAGTAAACCTTGAATTGGAACATGACCGGTTAATTCAAATCAAAGTACTCTTAAATTCCAATATTCCCACTTATATAT
The DNA here is from genome assembly GCA_003123785.1 of Pterocarya stenoptera. Lineage (NCBI taxonomy): Eukaryota > Viridiplantae > Streptophyta > Magnoliopsida > Fagales > Juglandaceae > Pterocarya > Pterocarya stenoptera. Next base: position 55,618 of record QEOT01006988.1, read on the forward strand.
ATGAAGAGATATCATGGGGTTGGCCTTTTCTTTTAATTTTCTTTCTTTAGAAAAACACATAAAGACAAATAATATAAATCATTACTACCACGAAACTTTATAATTTTTGACCGACTTTTTTGCAGAATTCTAGTTTAGTGGATCAACTTTTCTAGTCAGTGGCCATTTTCTCCCTCTTTTATTTTGTTTAGATATCTGAATATTTTACGTACTTTGATCAATTCAATAATATTATTACAAAATTTACATAACTAATTTTTATCCTAATTAATTGATATTTTGGTATACATAATATATATATACGTGATACATATATCATGGTAATATAGTATATATCTATTAATTTACAGTATAATAGATCATATGATATTGATCTACTCTTGATCATCTACTTTAGAAGCCCTCGGCCATGCATCAAGTACTGCATGCTTAATTTCTAATTTGATTTTAACTTTCTAATTGCCAGTAGCACTCCAATGCTTCAGTTCTTAATTGCATGGTATATAATGCAATCAACACTAATATTGATCATGATCATAAGAAAGAGATTCATGATGTCAACCCTTAGTTTATATGTATATGTAAATATTAAATATTCTAGGTATACATGATGAGACGTCCCTGGGCAGGCCACATGGTGTATCGTTTCATTTCCATGAAAATTTGGTGACCTAGCAGCTAGCTAGGCGCGCGCTTGATCTACTAAATTAAATTAATTAGGGTTCCGCCAGTGGCCAGCTCTGTTTTTAAAATAAACAGGAACACCGACTGGCAAGGGATTTGCTGGTCCGATCCAAGGGTTAGCCTGTATTAGGTATGTTTGTATCACTCATACGAGGCAGGCAGCCGCAGTACCACGCCGTCCACGCGGTTGAAGATAATTAATCCATCTATCACGTTGACAATTCGTACGGTGCAAAGTACCCATCGATCAGCTCACTGCATGGATCAGATCCCAAATGACAGTTGGAGGTGACGAGTATTCTGTCCTTTTCTTTTTTTCTTTTTTCAAATCTTTAGACATGATATATTATTTCTCTAAAATGATTAGAGTTTGAATAAAATAATTATTAAGTTAGAGAGACATGCACAGAGATCTGGGCTAGCTGTGATGTGGCTCAAGGGGTTGACTAGTAAGATTATTATATTAATGTGATCATTTATGAACCACGTTGGCAAAAGTGTGTTCCAAAGAGTTGTTTATTTGCTTTACAGATCAATTTATTTTATTTATTTAAGATCTTTTTTTCTTTCATACTTGGATCGCAGATCTCTATCCATAAGAAAGAGATCATCAATTATCATGATCAGAGAAATCGAATTGGTTTTTGTCAAAAAGTTCATTAGGCTGCTAGGACTAATATTATAAAAATGCATGCATGCCAGTACATACTCATGTATGATCATAATATATATACCCTTTTGGTGTATTTACACTACTTTCCGACACATTCAATTTTTTTTTTTTTTTTTTTTAAAGAATACAGATTTCTTTCGGCTACGCTTGATATATATATATATATGTTACTTAAAATTAGTGTACGTTTGATTTTTGATGTTTTTTTTTGTTTGCTGTTTACTCGTTGTCATCATTAAATTATAAGATTAATAAAGTAGTATAGTGCACACATCATATGTCCTAGTATCCACCAAAATATACAGAAAAGTAGTTAATATATAGATATAATTGAAAGATATATAAGATCTGAAGTACTGCATGATGCACGACAATAGATGGGTGTTTTTTCTCTTTCTTTTGTGGGGCATGGGGTCCAAAAATAGTACTGTACAATGTACATATTGAGGGGGGTTGAGAATTATTGCAAGAAATAGCTGGAAAGCACCAAAAATATATATATGTTAGCCGCACTCTACATGAATTAATTGGGATTACATTATTCAAATCATAATCAAACCCTCCTTCTATTCAAATTCTTATAAGTTTTCTTTCCAATGATCAATATTATCCTAAAAAAAGAAAAAAAAAGGAAGTATCTATATATATATATATATATAGCTGCATGCATGCATGCTAGCAGAAACCTCTGATCTAATTAAAACTACATGAGATCATGATATAATTATATATATGGGATTTCAGTGGGCCGGGGTACTAGCCAATTAATTTAATTAAGGCATGCAGTAGTACTACTATAGTGCAAATTATATATACACATACAAGTACATGACCAAATATATCATGAACAATTAATCCTCCGGCCAGCTTGTATCAAACAGGCATGCTATTATATATATAAGCATTAATTATGCAGAAAAAAATTAATTAGCATGGACAGGTCATCATTTAAAAATATTTGTATTAAATTAGTCCCACCATATATAATTAAACTTGAACGTTTCTTGTGTGTGTGTATATATATATGTGTGTGTGTGTGTGTGTGTGTGTTTGTGTTTAAATTATAAGAGAGAAGCTGCTCACGCTTTCGACTTTTAGATGGAATATCGAGGACTTTTTGATGTTGTTTTTTAAAATGGACTTTTTGTTGTTATTATCCCAATTGCATCGAACCCCACTTTTGGGATATTCAAGTCAACATGTACGTACGTGTATGTATCAATACGTAATGTATGGATCGAAGTTTCAAAGATAATTCGACGTCGATCGCTCGAGCTTTCACTGTCCAAAATACTCAATTATTGAAAGGTAATATTTGATCACAAATTAGTGTTAGTACTGATCTCTCTCCCTCTCTATATATATATATATTATGATATGTAATTCTTTAAATAGCTCTTATATATATTTGATTTATAGAATTAGGAATTAAAAAATAGAATATAATTAATAAAGAACTTACAAGTTTTAATTTACAAGACATATATATATAGGTTGGGTTTGGATACACAATTTAAATAAGATGAGATGAGATGTTTTGAATAGTAATTGAATAAAATATTATTGGAATATATTTTTTCGTATTTGAAAAAATTGTAATGATTAAGATGAGATGAGATAAAAATTTTGTTTAAGTAAACAGAGCCATGCATATAGTAGTAGAGTTTCTATTCATTTTCCAAGGGCCAATTACAAGTCATCATGTACAATAATCGATATCATACTCATGTGAACAAAAAGTTGCTTGCTTGCAAGCTAAGTTTCGTTAAAAATTAGGTTGTATGCATGCAAGTACTTGAAGTTCCACGTACGCGCGCACAACAGTTAGTAATATGAAACAAGTAGTAATATAGTTTTTGTTTTCCAAGCAACTATATATGTCTTGTTGTGAAATTGACTTTTAATAAATAATAATTAATAACAATTTCCGAGAAAATCATGCATCCATGTATATGATCTTCCTCCACTTTACGTACTAAAACTTTATACGTACATAAGATCACGACTAATTATATAAAAAGCTCAAGAAATAATATGTCCCTCTATTAAATATTAATGTCCATTTCACATCAGTTTACATGCCGATTGTTTTCCTCCCTCTTACGTACCATTATTAATAACAAAAGAAGACCGCAAAAGAGATTTAAGNAAGATACTCAAATCCTTAAGTTGTGGGAAGATGAAATTAGAAGCATCCGTTAGCTTTAAGAGTGGAGAATTGGAAAAAATGCTCTCAGTCAAGGCTCATCCATTAGAAAATAATATGCACACTGAATCAAAAGTACAAGAAAACAATGTGATGTGCAATCAATCCTCGAGATCAGACAGTCATGTGACGATGATCCAATCATTGCCAATTTTGGATCCCACCAATCCCAAGCATGTGGCTGCACTAAAGTTGCAGAAAGTGTACAAAAGCTTCCGAACCAGAAGGAAGCTAGCAGATTGTGCAGTTCTAGTTGAGCAGAGCTGGTATGCTTCCTATTTACATGCACCGACACTCTCCTTTTATACAAATTCTGATGTCTTTCTCTCGTGTGCTAATGCGTTTATATGTCTTGATTATAGGTGGAAGCTTTTAGATTTTGCTGAACTCAAAAGAAGTTCTATATCATTCTTTGATATAGAGAAGCATGAAACCGCCCTTTCGCGATGGTCAAGAGCAAGAACCAGAGCAGCCAAGGTAAGTTTTAGACATTGGCATATGCTTTGCTTTTATGTTTTGTGATTTATTTCCGAGTTTAAGCATCTCTTTGTTATTGCAGGTCGGAAAAGGTTTATCAAAGAATGATAGAGCTCAGAAACTTGCTTTACAACACTGGCTTGAGGCTGTAAGTCAATTGCGCTAGAAAAAAATAGCTTAGAAATTTTTTTCCTTTTTCTTCATCAGTCTTTACTGATTTCTTTTATTTGTCTAAATCAGATTGACCCAAGGCATCGATATGGACATAATTTACACTATTACTTTGACAAATGGCTTCATTGTCAGAGCAAAGAACCCTACTTCTTCTACTGGTAATATTCTTCACTCAAAATGTTTTTGCTTCACTACAGAGAATTCTGATTTCAGGTGTCAAGAATTTGGATTTGAATATAATTATTCTGGTTTGGAAATGCAGGCTGGATATAGGAGAAGGGAAGGAAGTAAATCTTGAAAGATGCCCCCGATCAAAACTTCAACAGCAGTGTATCAAATATTTGGGTCCGGTAAGCCTTTATTTCTTTACTTTATCATCCTATATTCGGATTTTTTTAATGTTATTTAATGATAGTTTCTTCTCTATTTTTTTCACCAGATGGAAAGGTTGGCCTATGAAGTTGTTGTGGAGGATGGAAAGTTCATCTACAAGCAATCAGGGAAGCTCCTTGACACCACTGAAGAAGCCAAGGATGCCAAGTGGATTTTTGTCCTAAGCACATCAATGAACTTGTATGTTGGCAAGAAGAAGAAAGGTACTTTCCAGCATTCCAGCTTCTTGGCCGGAGGAGCTACGTCTGCTGCTGGGAGATTGGTTATTGAGGATGGCATCCTAAAGGTATACCTGTTGCATCATATCTCATAGAATTCTTATGATAAAAATAATGGAAGAAGCCTATAGATTTTTATTTTGTTTAACCATAGTTCCATTTTCACCACAGTTTCTTAATAATGATTTCTGCTTCTTTTGATCAGGCTGTTTGGCCTCACAGTGGTCATTATCGACCTACAGAAGAAAATTTTATGGACTTTGTCTCCTTCCTCAAAGAGAACAACGTGAATCTCACAGATGTAAAGGTAAAAACAAAGGGGCTTAATATTCTTTGAAATGCTATTGTGTCTTTTTATCTCTTATTGAGAATCATTAGAAGCTAGCAAATATGCTGAGAATGGTTTTTCTGTTATATTCAGATGAGTCCAGTTGATGAGGAGGATGATTTGTTTAGCAAGCAAAGTAGCAGTATTCATCTTAGAAGTTCATCTGACGAGGACTTGACTCAAAAGTTGGGTAGCGAAGAGACCATTAATGTTGAAGACTTGAATCCAGAGAAAATTGATTTTATAGAAGATGAGACTACTGCTGCATTGGAACTGCCCATAACAAGCCGGTTACATAGTCCGGGTAGAAAATTGGCTAACCTTGAAATACCAAGAAGGAATGAATTGTCTGAGAGGTTAGACAGAGAAAATCAAAATTTGGGACCAAGTTTGGCAGCAGAATCTCCAGTGGATGGTTATGAAACGGCAGAAGAAACCTTTCCTTCTGAACAGGATTACATGGTTCCAAAGCAGAACAAGTTTAATGAACAACATGAAGAGAATGAAGTGGAAATCATTCCCGAAGAATCAATTCTGGAAAGGATTAATTCGCTTAAAGGAATGAAGTCATTTCAATTAGGGAAGCAATTATCTTTCAAATGGACAACAGGAGCTGGACCCCGCATTTGTTGTGTAAGGGACTATCCCTCAAAGCTCCAGTTCCAAGCTTTGGAGCAAGTGAACTTGTCTCCAAGAAGTGCTGCCCGTTCTGGATCATACTTTTCTCCTCAACTCGTCAGGGGGCTGAGCTCAAGGCTAATGACAACAAGAAGTTATGATGAGGAAATGGCACTAACCATAACATCATCTACACCTGAGGAAGGAAATTTCTCACAAAGAATCAATCACCATTCAAGAACACAGTCCTCCCCATTGATGAGAGGAACATCAATAACTTCAATTGGTAACGCCCAATGAGTGAGAAAAGATTTCCAGATTGATGCATTCCTTTTATGTGAATAGAAAAGATGACATAGGAATTCTTTCTCATTCTTTTCATTCAAAACCACTTACATTTTTTTGTTTTTCATCTTGTACAATAGAAGAGGATAATTGTACAAATTTTTGGGCTCCATGCCCTTTTAATACAAAAGAAGGTATTAAATTTTCTCTAGCAGTGTTTACTACTAAACTTTACAAATACAATGGTGTAATTGAACATTCTCAGGCATAATACAGATGATTACTTTTTTTTTTCCCCAGCCGTCTACAGTTTCTTTTTCATTCTGAAATTATCTATGTAATGAAAGATGGAATTAATACAACATTGAAAGTAGTATCATGCATGTTATCTTTTCTAGTAGCTTGTCAACATGGTTGATCTGGTGATCTTACAGTGGTTTTGATGTTAACTCATAAAAAGCAACAGTCATGCATAACGAGATGACCCATTATCTAGATAGAAAAAAGCTTTGTGATATGAGATGGGAGTCATCTCAACATGAATAAGATATAAATCTAAATCTAGAATCAGGTTTTGTCCATCATAGTACCACTTTCTCAATCCAAATACCGAAGTTCCTTCGGAAGGTCCACAAATAAATACTAACCGCATCATTGACGTTTTCTGCATTAACCAAAACTTGCATAATACAAAGAAGTACCAAGGAGTAAGACTTCTGCAAATAAAATATTGAACAAGGATTAAACAAAATGGTTGCCAACTTTCCTTGATCAACATAAGGTGAAAACTTGATCAATCTAATTTATACCCTTTTGGTTCTAGCTCGGGGGAACAAAATTCACATCCCGATCTGCATCTAATGCTCTTGACAAATTAAGAGAACAGAGCAAATTGACTGGAACAAGGATTATCCGAAAGTAGTTTATCTGTTTTTGGGTTGTTGAGTTTAGATTATTCCATACCGTGCATATATATGGAACATGAGCAGGGTCCATAAGATTCTCAATCAATACCTCAACTGAGAATGCAAAATCAATGTACTCTTATCATGTCTGCAAAAGATAAAATAGGTAAAAGAATAAAATAGATTCATTTGAAGAATTTCTTGATAATATTTATGCCAAATGGGAAGGGAGAAGCAGCTTCCTAGATAAGGCAAGAAGCCATAATTTCTCTAGATATTAGCCAAAGCCATAAAGGAAAGTACTAATACCGAATATCTCAACGTTTCGTGTGCCTAAGTATAACAGAAAAAAGGGCCAGATATAGTTTATAGTTACATGAATAGGAACTACGGTTCCTCTATTTTATAGTAGAAAAGAGGTTCAACTCAGAAGATAGTGGCAGACCAAACCCATAAGGAATATCTCAATTCGCCACTTAATTTAGTATATGAAATGATATAGTTCTGAGAGGTAGAAGTTTTTTCTGTCCATAAGAATATATATCCTTGTATTGAGGATCGGTGTTCGGCCAAAACAAGACAAGGTCGTTCTGCACTGTACTTGGATAATCAACTGCACATGCTTTCTTGAATGGGCGTACCTGTATTACACTGCAGCTGATTGTGCTGTGTAGTTCATGAGAAGGCATGCGCAGAGTATCCAAAGTTGGATTCTTGTCACAGCCTAATATTAGAAAAAACTATAATTCATGGCAAGTTTTCCACCCATGTTAAAAGCTGAAAGCATGTAAAAAAGATTTTCGCAATGTAGATCCCAAGTTCCCAACACTCACAGAGTTATTGCCGGAGGGCTATGATCACCAGAACCATCAAAACACAACAATGGTAGACGCATAAAAACCCTCGAATATTTGGTTGGTTTTTGTCAGCTAACGAGAAAGATGAACAGAGAATTGCAGTGAAATGGAATATCAAGAAACATGGGATCTCTGAATTGAGTCCTTTACCCGCAGTACTTCTGATTTAAAGTGAAGGAACTAATTAAGAAGCTTTCATAGATTCCATGGCTGCTTCTTTCACTGCTCAAACTGCAGAAGTTGATAAATATGGGGTTGCGTATGTAAGCTAGGATTGGAATTTGTTCAGTATACGAGCGAGAAAACTATAGATGGTATGTTAGTCGTTCTTCCGGTTGTTGATCCCCACGGTCTCGTTATATAAAATTAAACTATCTCATTTTAGTTTATTTTAGATTTATTACAATTTTTTCAAACTCTTAAAAAAAGATTAAATTTAAAATATAAATTATATTAAAAAATAATATTATAATAATATTTTATTTAACGAAACATCTAATATCCAAACGGGTCATAACAAGTGAAGATCAGGACTCTAAGGACTTCTCTCAACATTTGTAACACACCCGATAGGTAGTGTTTGGATAACTAGAAATAACAAAGAAAATATAAGGATAATGGTCAGATTCCAGGTTGACCTAGCCTCAAAGAGAAAGAGAGAAAAGAGAATATCAAAACATTTCATTAATGATTCTGGATAATCTTTTAGAGCCAAGTTGCTCAGTACATATAACCCACGTATTGAGCCTGGGCTAAAAGTAACAAGAAGATAATAAGACTAGAATCTGCAACTAGTTGATACTATGGGCCTAAGCCCACTACCTGTTACAATCCAAAGATCCAGTAAAATAGTCTAAGGCCTAACACACAAGGATAAAAATAGTAAAAGGATAGAAGGACAAATGCAGTCCATGGCTTGGATTGGGCCGAAGTTACTGGGCTTGTTACATTGCTGTCCCCTTCAAAGAACCTTGTCCTCAAGGTTGGAAGCACCGATGCAACTCTGCGAGTCCTTGTAATGGACTTTACAATATATGATTCCGCAATCCCCAGATGAAATCCTCCCTCTGGCTTTATTGCATCAAGAATCAGCTTGACAATCTCATCAGCCTTGTAAGGCACAACAGTAGCATTACTATCACCAATGGGCTCCAGTTTATCCCCCACTGGCTGCAAGGTATAAGAATTGATGCCCATAAGAATTGTTCCCTTGTGTATAGCTCTTGTGGAATTATGTTTGGAAGATCATCACATAGTGAGGAAAATAGCTCCCCGTATTGACCATGCAAGTGCTCTTTTCCTTGCATTATCTCCTCAAACAACAAGGTACTGTGTAAGCCATGATTGCCTCTAGTTCCAAGCTCAAGCTCCTTTTTTGGCAGCACGTCAAAATAATTCCTGAATTTTGAAAAGCAATGATGCTTCTCCTTCACCCTCCACCACGAGAACATCGCTTCAAAAGAGAAACCCTTAATCTTTTCTAATATATGACACATGTCAGATGTGTGCACTAATTCCTTGGACATGACAATAGATACCTGGATCTCCAAAGCAATATCTCAAACATTATCACTAAGTGGACAATATACATCCATGGCAAATCTAGTATCTATGGTACTCAGCATTCCAAAGTCAACCATAACAATACCATGCATAGTAGCAAATTTGAAATTAACGTATGGGCCAAAAAATTTAATGGCAATGCCAATAAACAAAAGACCACTTGCAGCAAGGAGAAGGCCCCTTTTATTGCGTTCTGCGTCAAGCCAATACTCAAAGTTTGAAAATAGAAGAGATGTGGCGAGGCCTTTTACGATGTCGAGGTTCATTTCACTAGGATCTGTTGCATCTAATGCCCTCTTGAATCTGTCCTTGGGGCTCGCATACACCATCTTACTTCTCACTCTTGATGTGTCCGGTGACCATGCAATGACGAAAATCTTGCTTTTCTTGCAATTCTCTTCAGTGATGAAATCAAAATCAAAGACTGCATAGTGGCACTCATTGGCAGGAAGAGACTTGTTGAAGTCATCGTAGGTTTCACCTGGGTTTCCTAGTTTCTCCACCACCACAAACACACCTCTCTGCAGCAATACATCAAGCACAAGAGGAGAGACAGATTTTTTACCTCTCAGATTTTTTTGGAGAGCTCGAAGGGGTAAAACCCAACAAGCAACTGCATCCCTGTCGACACGATCGAGCGCAAAAAGGAGGTCGAGACTGGAGATGCTGAAGTAGGTGAGGGTTAGGAGGTTGATCACCTGGTCTTGGTGAGGCGGCGACAACAAGTGGTAATTCGGAAGTCTCACTCGCAGATATAGTGGTAATTGATGAGGCTGTATGCTTGAGGAAACAATATTGGCCATCTGGTAATTGATGCCTCATTGTTGAAGATCCTGAGGAAACAATGGATGCTGAGGATATTTTTCTTCTAAATACATTATGATAGCAAGAGAGTTGGCAACCACGAAGTCCCCATCCACGAGGACAGGCACGTACCCACAAGGATTGAGCTTTGAAAACTCTGGACTGAATTGCTCCTTCCACAAGTCAACTGCTCTATTCTCAAATCTAGGTGATGATGACTGGTTCAGGGCCTCCTCTGTTGCCACAATGTCGTATGGGTTAGAGAGATGGTAGGGGAGGGATTTCTCTTTCTGAGCTACAAGACCGATCAATCAAAGGGGAATGGTGCAGATCAGCTAGCATGGAGAAAAGGGGGGAGGGATTGTCGTCGTCGATGCCCTTGAATCTCGGAGGCGATTAGGGATGGACCAAGAGATGTAGTAACAGAAGGAGGAATCAAGATGAAGGTCGTGGTCCTTATCTTCTTCCAAAACCCTCCTTCGCTTTCTTGACCCGCCACCTGGATCGAAGGTTTCATCCTGGTACCCTATTTCATCCGTTGCAGTTGGGACTAAGGAAGGTAGAGCAATGTTGGAAGCAAACCGTGATTCCGATGAAGTCGAACGGGGCAAACCTGCATCCTCAAAGCACCTGTCTGAAGTTTCTTGATTGTGATCACAATCCAGAAACATAGAGATTGTAGAAATAGATGGAAGGAGGATAGGGCAATCTGATGATGGAAATGGTTTCGGATCTCTAACGGAATTTATGGAAACTTGAGAAAGAAAAATTTGATCGGTCTGATCGAGCGTGATTACTCATTTTTCTTCCGCAGCAACTGCATCGTCCGCTTGTATGTCACAGGTTTGCTCCTCTAATTGGTTGATGCTTTCCTCATTTTCTTCCATTGTTGCTACATATTTTTCCTCTGCTTGCAGACAATAGAGTTAGGGTGAGTTTAGATGTTGAAGTGAGTTGAGTTGAATTGAGTTAAGATGATAAAATATTATTAGAATATTATTTTTTAATATTAAAATTATTTTGGGATTTGAAAAAGTTGAATTATTTATTATATTTTGTATTGGAATTTGAAAAAGGTGTAATGATGAATTGAGATGAGTTGAGATGAGTTGGGATGAGTTTTAGTTCCAAACGTAGCCTTAGTTTTCGAGATTTGAGAACTCTTCAGTGAAGTTGTTCTCAAAATCTTCAAAGTTGTTTTTGAAATTTTTGAATGTCTGTAAAATAACATCCAAACGTTGTTGTGATTGCTTGACTTGTTCTCTGATGTTGAGTAACGATGAAATTTTTTTTTCTATTTTCATGGTTTGATGATACCGATCTAAGGAAAGACTGGTTCTGGATATCACTTATAACACACCTGATAGATAGTGTTTGGATAACTAAAAAATATGAGAGAAAATGTAAAGATAATGATCAGATTCAAAGTTGACCTAACCTTTAAGAGAAACAAAAAAAAAGAGAGAAAAGAGAAATAAGAATAGCAAAACATTTCATTAATGATTATGGATAATCTTTTAGAGTCAAGTTGCTCAGTATATATAACCCACGTATTGGACCTGGGCTAAAAGAAACAAGAAGATAATAAGACTATAATCTGCAACTAGTTGATACTATGGGCCTAAGCCCACTATCTATTACAATCTAAAGATCCAGTAAAATAGTCTAAAACCTAACACACAAGGATAAAAGTAATAAAAAGATAGAAGGACAAATGCAGTCTATAGCTTGGATTGGGCCCAAGTTACTGGGCTTACATTTTGAGTTTATCGACGGTGACAAAAGATTTGCGCATATCTTGATTTCTACTTTCTTGGAAAACAAGAAAAAAAAACCATGAAAATTTAAAGAAGGTCAGATGTACATGGGAGGATTAGACTAATATATATATATATATATATCGTATGCATTAAAAGGTTCTTATTAAAATCTCTATTATTATTAAGTTAGAAATTATAATGTCATTATATTAATAATTTCTTAAGGATGCTTAACACATGTAAAACTCAGGAATTTTTCTTTCTGTGGCCATAGTTTGAGAACTTTCATTCCTTATTTAAAAATTTGTAAGGGCGTCCAGTTTTTATCGTGATTAGTTATTTATTGTTAAATATTTAAATATATATATATACAAATTCATTATTAATAATTTTTTAAACATTTTAAAAAAATAAAATGCAAGCCAGCATTTTTCAATTTGTTATTGTAGAAGTGCCGAGTGCCGATCTTGTGACATATCGTCAATGAAGTTGTCAACATGATTTGTGTAAAAAACAAGAATGAACAATTATAATGCTGACATGGCGACGGCAGATGCTAAACCACCAGGGTAAAAGAGGACAAGCAAACTCGCTTGATGTAGACAATCCAACACCCCTCCCCCACGGGTGCCTTACATCAAGAGCTCGAAAGTTCGAAACATGCTCTGAAACACGGCCCTTGATATTATACGAATTACATTAACATCTACAAGGAACGAATACCCCTTAAATCAAAACTCATCTTTGTCAAGACCCATCTGGGATCTCCCATTTTCAATTGTAAGTAAACTCTTTGCCCCGCTTGTCGTTCCACTTTCATTCCCTCAATTTCTTTGTCTTTTTCACATTCACACTTGGTTTTCTTGATCTAATTTCAAGATCTGATTGGTCACTCAAACGGGAAAACTAAGGTTTGAGTATCTGGGTTTTTCTTGAATCTTACTTCCCTCACAGACCCAGTTTTTTGCACTGATTTCGAGATCTGATTGGTAGCTGAAACGAAAACTAAGGATTTGGGTATTTGAGTGTGTGGGTTTTGTTAAAAAGATCACAGCTTTCAGGACTAACCCATGAAAGGGTCGGATCTGATTGGTGGCTGAAACGAAAACTAAGGATTCGGGTACTTGAGTGTGTTGGTTTTGTTAAAAAGATCACAGCTTTCAGGACTAACCCATGAAAGAGTCGAATCCAACCACTGAGCCCATAGGGCAGAACCTAATAAAATTGATAGGCAATCTGTGTTTCTCAGTGTTTGTATTCTCAGTGCTCATATTTACAGTAATTGCCATCACCTACCAACCTCCAGACCCATGGCTTGAGTCAGCTCCTGCCCTGACCAAGCTATTCACCCAATCTGAAAACGCCACCTTCCAAAATGACAATTCTATCCTCAAAACTGGGGAAGATTTCCCCTTGGTGCGTGCCCTGGCACCTGAAAGCATGCCAATTACCGAGGCAATGATTAAGGAAACTGAAGGGAAGATCACCACTACAACCCCTGAATCACAATCCGGTTGTGACGAATTACAGGATGTTGTGAATTGTTCAGACCCAAGAGTTCTGATTGCAGTTGAGAAGTTCAATCTGCGGGTTTTTAAGTCCATTGTGTTTTTGGAGTATCAGACAACGGTTAATGGGTCGAAACCAGATGAGTGCGACGTGGCGTGGAGGTTTAGAAATAAGAAAGAGAAGTCTTGGAGGAAGTATAGGGATTTTAGGAGGTTCAAATTTGGAATCGGAGAGAATTGTACGTATAAAGTGGTGCAGGCGGGTGCATGGCATTCTGGTGTCAATGCCCGGCGGCCTAGGAGTAGAATCAGTAATGGCACGAGGAGGGGTGGCGGGCATAATGCTAAGATTGCACCCCCACCAGTGCGGGATGAGGAGATCAATGACACAATCCCAAGTTTAGGGTTGATGAATTTCAACAAGGGGAGGTACTTGTACTATTCACGTGGAGGGGATTATTGTAAGGGAATGAATCACCACCTTTGGAGTTTCTTGTGTGGTTTAGGGGAGGCTATGTACTTGAATAGAACATTTGTGATGGATTTGAGTATATGCTTGGCGGCAACTTATAATCCAAGTAATAAAGATGAGGAGGGAAAGGATTTCCGGTATTATTTTGATTTTGAGCATCTTAAGGAGGTTGCATCGATTGTGGAGGAGGGTGAGTTTTTGGGAGGCTGGAAGAAATGGGATCGAAGCCATAAAAGGAAAGTTCCTACTAGGAAGGTTGTGAGCTACAAGGTGACGCCAATGCAACTTAAGAAAGATAAGAGCTCAATTTTATGGAGGCAGTTCGATGCACCAGAGCCGGAGAATTATTGGTATAGGGTATGTGAAGGACAAGCTGCCAAGTACATCCAGAGGCCATGGCATGCTCTTTGGAAATCTAAGAGATTGATGAATATTGTTTCAGAGATCAGTGGGCGAATGGACTGGGATTTTGATGCGGTACATGTGGTTCGAGGGGAGAAGGCACAGAATAAAGAGCTATGGCCTCATCTGGACTCTGATACATCCCCTGACAGGCTCCTTGCAAAGCTTAAAGATTTGGTTCAGCCATGGAGGAATCTGTATATAGCCACCAATGAACCCTTTTACAATTACTTCGACAAACTGAGATCTCAGTACAAGGTGCATTTGCTTGATGATTTTAATGAATTGTGGGGAAATACAAGTGAGTGGTACAATGAGACAATGCTTCTAAATAATGGACGACCAGTTGAGTTTGATGGTTACATGAGAGTTGCTGTGGATACTGAGGTTCTTTATAGGGGAAAGACACGTGTGGAAACATTCTATAATTTGACCACAGATTGCAAGGATGGAATCAATACGTGCTGAACAGGTTTTTGTTATCCTATAATGCTTTTTACTTGAATTTGAATGTCTTTACTTTTTTTGTTCCGGAATGATACTTTGTGTCCATTTAGGTTCTTCTTTTGTATTTGAATTTTCCTTTATTACATTGATGATCTTTCTTTATGACTAGCTAGCTCCTGTCTGTAATGTTTTATGAAGAGCCTGAACCCAGAAGCTTCGTGAAAGACTAATATAGAATGAGAACTAAGTTTATTATAAGGTAGGGGAAGAAACCTGTGCAAATGATTTTTCTGCCAGGCAATGAAAGCGTTTTGTTCCGTGTAGCATGCACATGGAATTTACCTCTCACACGGGATGATATTGGAAGACACCAGTGCTTTTTCTCTTGTGCCATGTAATGAGAAGCAGGGGTACTTTGCCCTTTTGGCTTGTAGTTGCAATTCCTGTACTTGAGATTCCTTATATCTATTTATTTGGTGTCTATTGAACAATGAAGTCAGTTTTGGTTGATCCTTCCTTATTCTTTTTGTTCATCGTTTTTGTGACAGGAACCAGATACATTGTTAGTTAGAAACATGGGAATCTATGAATTAACATTGAACCCTGCAATATAAAGTACATCACAGCCTACAAGCCATGCTGAATGCATACTATCTTTTTATTCCATTTTGAGTAAAAATAAGTTCAGTTTGTGCTGTCAATCTATCTAGCACAAATCCCAATGGGTTTCTGCAACAATGAGCACCCTTGACCTTTTGGAATATCACTTTTCTTTTATTATTCTATCTGCTTGCACGGAACCAGCCATGAGCGCCTTTTAGAAGGATGTCATTACAATAAGCCCTTCCCCTTCTCCTCTTTGAGGGCAAACAAGAAGGGAACGGCTAAGAATTTGCATTTTAGTTTTCTTCTATGCACCAACTTTGTGTTGGTGCTACTTTATCATGCGTAGGTATATATTCCTGCAGAAACACAAGAGTGATTGATTTCAAGTTAAATTAGAGAAATGACTCTAAGATAAGATGTTTCCTGGCATAGTTTATTCATGTTCTCATCGAATGTCTTTGCCTACTTAACACCTTTGTTTGATGTTGGAACGTGTTATAAATACTCAACTCAAACTAACATTGAAGCTGACCAAGGTTTCTGCCACGATCTGTTGGGCAGGACACCTAGGGACTTGTTCTTATAGGAGAAAGCATGACTTCAGTCGGATTTTCTTCTTTTGGTTAACTATTTCAATGATTGAACATGGTTCTGCGGTTTTAGAAAGGTACAAAAGCTGTTTTTATTTTGTATGTGATTAATGTAGAAAGAAAATATATCAGTACCTCCATCCTCTGTATCAGCTCTTGTGCAGTATTTGCAGAAATGATAATATTCCTAGCATGCGGTTTAATAAATCCTTCTTCCACTCCTTTGTCAAACAATCCAAGCAAGCAATCGTAGTATCCATCAATGTTTAAGAGACCCACCTGTTTTTGCAGCCAAAATATGCTGAGTTTGATGGCGGCTTTAACATTACAAAATTTGTATTTTGTCAAACTTTTGAGCTTAATGTGACAACTGGCCAAAAAATAAAAAATTAATGTCAAAACTCAGTGCAAGTAACCACTAAAGTCAAGGTTCCTTGTTCTTGTTCCTTAAATCTGTCCTTGGTTTTTTAGTTGAAACAATTTTCTCAATGGCTTTGATCTCACCTACTTCCTTTTGATTTGTACTTGCAAACTTTTTCCCATTTCAAAATGGAATCCATTCATTGCATGAGAGTGATTGCTGTGACAATAAAGACACTATAAACTACTTCGTCAAAGAAAAGGTTAGGTTAATTAAGGGCCTAAACTGGGTCCATCCCTGTCTCAATTGGACAGATGTCAAGCTCGAGGGTCAGATCTGTCTAATAATTAGTTCATAACCACATACAGCTATTCTCTTAATTTAAAGCATTAGAAATTAAACAGTTTGTCATGATGAGTACTTGGGATTAGGGAGAAGCATTGGAATCTAATGGCTTGCAACTTCAACTTTTCTTTCTCTTCCATTTAATGAGCCAATCAAATCCAAGGCATTTTGCTGGCCAAACAGTTCAGGATAAGATGAGAATTGATTCTTGAATCCCAATTCCTATATACACAACATCCTCTGGCAATTAGCTGGAACTTTGAATAATGGAGAGTAGCTCAACAAAGAATGAAAAGAGAAACTTTACTTTTTGCTTGCAATTGGAATGAATGTCAAGGGAAGTGTGAGTTTTGAAGGTGTAGCATTCACCATATCATGCATGCCACGTTGCATTTCTGATCATCACTAGCGCCTGGTCTTTTTCTCCCATTTAAATTCAGGAAACCTTTCATCATATATTGTTTAAATGTAATCCTACCTTCAAGTTACAATATTTTAATAAACACCAGAAGCATTACTTTCCCAAAAAACTAAGAAAACACATACCTCTCACAAAAATTATTCTATGATCTACTCGCTTTCACAAATGCATGCATGCCTATACAAAACTACTCATTTCAAAAAGTTTTTATTCAAACAAATTCACAATATTCTTTATACCTACTTGGAAGTTGGATTTCTCAAAACCCAAATACAAAACACAACTTAAAAATCCTTCTAAAAATTCTCAAAAATTACAAGAACTTTTACTTTCCTGCAGCTTGCCCCGGCCTTAAACATATATATCATGCATGTATGACTTAAGTCAGAAGAAGCTAGCTTGGTGTTTTGAAAACTAATTTGGATGGGCGGCAAGGAATTAGCTAGGTCCCTCAATCTATTCGAGCATCATCAAAGATTCAAAACGTTTTGTCGGACTTGAGGGAATTAAATAGTTTAATGCTAAATTAATCACAGGTCACTAAAATTAACTAAGAAACATAATCATTCATCAAGATCGATCCCCTAGATATAGATGTAGCTAGGGTACTAGTGCATCGCACTATATATACATATATATATAGCATAATGTTTTGGGAAATTAAACAGTATTTACTTGTAGAGTACTAATTAATTAAGGATCAAAATATTGAGGAGGAGATTTTGCTTACTGGTTTGTCGTGGATTCCAAGCTGAGACCATGTTATCATCTCAAGCAACTCTTCCAAGGTTCCATACCCACCTTCATATTTATATGGGAGATAAAATGAAAGGGGAAATGATCATGAAACTTTTATTTATATAACATACTATATATATATATATATGATCCAATTAACACATGATATCTATCTGCATATATTGTATATATATACCCGGAAGAGCAATAAAAGCATCCGCTCGACGAGCCATTTCAGCCTTCCTTTCGTGCATATCTGAGACAATCAACACTTCTCCAACTGCATGGCCAGATATCTGAGAACAAGTCATAATTAGTAATCAAATCGACAGCAGATCACAGAGAGAGTGAGAGAGAGAGAGAGAGAGAGAGAGAGAGAGAGATGTTCATATATCTATACCTCAATAGGAATAAGTGCACTTGGGATAACTCTAACAAAAAGAAAAGAAAAGAAAAGAATGGAACAAGAAAGTCAGAATAAAAACGATATGATGACATGATGAACATGATCAATTAGTCCAGACTCTTTTGGTCAATATATATGGAAATATATGCACTAGAAAGAAGACTTAAAAAGCAAGTTGTATGATTAATTTCTCCTCATGCATGATATGACCAAGTTTTACCCAAGCACATGGCATCCACCATCAAAAGTTGTCTGAGAAACCAACCCCATCAGCCCAACACTGCCTCCTCCATACACCAAATCCATCTTCCTCTCCACCTGCAAATCACCATTTTAATACACTCAAAGCGAAAGTTTGAAGATCGAAACCCAGATATATATTGATTTTTGGTGTATGTCATGTCATGTACTGTAGTAGTATATATAAATGAGAGAGAGAGAGAGAGAGAGAGAGAGAGAGAATACCGACCAATTCTCTTCCCAGATCAAGAGCTGCATCGCTGAATATTTTTCTGTTCCCCGAATTACTTCCACAGAAGACACAGACCCTTTGGAACTTACCCATTTTCTCCTTACCCAAACAACTACAAATTAAGTAATTCACTATATATAATATTACACATGAACCATGGCCCCTCATAAGTCACGTACATACACATTATTTTATGTGTCACCGCGCGCCATAATAGTAAATGATCAAGTGCTGTATGGGTAGGACGTGCGTGCATGACGCGTGAGATCAGATTCATGATCGATCATGGCCCATATGCCTGAAATAATGCATTAAGGACCTTTTTTAGTCAAATGGGATTCTCAGTTTCCTTTCCGCCTTTGTTTTTCTGTATCAGATCAATCGTACGTAATTTGGTGGGTGCACCAATAATATTATACACTGTATATTTGCCTGCTTGTTATGCCAAGCTGGGAGCTTTATCTTCTCCTTGGTTTTGGAAAATCCAATCCTGGTTATACGTTTGTGTGTTTGGTGGCTAGTTTGTATCAAAAAATTTAAGATCAGTACTTTCTCGCCCTCTGGATTTCTTTTTTTTTTTTTTTTTTTTTGAATTCTATTCATCATCCTCACATATACACCATACACAATATTTTTTTTTCCTCTTACCAAACGTATGGTATATGAATAATGAACAGAATAATTTAATTAGTTTAAAAATAATAAAATATATAAAAAATAAAAAAATATGGTATATGAGAATGATGAGTAGGGAAGATGTTTATTTTTATTTTTTTAGTGCAGTCATATATAGATTGTCCCTATATAGCTAGACACTTCGGCCCAAAGGTGGCATGGGTAATATTACATGATAAATTAGCTGCAGCTAACGTGCGGGCCGGAATATGTATAATGAGATATATTTTGATAAAAAAAAGTAATACAAATTAAATTAAATATTTTGAAAAATATTTTTATTTTAAAATGTTTTAAATATATTTAAACTTTGTAAAGAAATATTAAATGTGTCTTCTAATGCGTTACTTAATTGAATATATTATTTATTTTTCACATAATAATTACAGCCAATTAGAGGGATGATGTCATTTTATAGGAATACTAATTTTCAACATGCATGATAACAATAAAATGAGGTAGCTAGTCATGCATGCTGATCTTGGCTTCATGAGAAGAAGATTTATGCTTTGAAAATCCTAATTTGGCCGTGTACGTACATAATATATAATGAATATATATATATGTATGTATGTATCACGTTATATGCAATATGAAGAATTCTATATAGTATCAAACTGGTGCGTAGAGCACACATGATGGTAAAGTACTTATTTGACATAATTTGATTTGAAAGATAAATTTTAAAATATCATAAATCTTATAAATTAAATTTTATCATTTACATAATGTAGATAATGTGTTCTACGCACCACCTTGAGAAGAGAATAATTCATGTATGTACGTATATATGTGTGGATGTCATGTTTAAATTAGCGGAAATAAATTGATGTATAGAAAGATTATAACTTGCAACTTCTACAAGCACTAGTACGCGTGTACAGCGTACATCATGCAACACAATAAAATATTTCAATACTGGCCTGAAGCTGGAACTCAAACAAGATATATACAAAGATCATCAGTTAATTGGAAAATGCAGATCGTGATAGCTAGCTAGCTAGGGCTGCAGGTAACCATTTTGACAAATGATCCAGCCTCGGCCTTGCACTGATCAGATGATGATCATATAATATTAGAGTTCATGATTTGATCATGCATGCTTCACGTATTGACGTATGTATATGATCATCGTAATTAAATACTTGGGACGAATTTAAGACTCCTCAATATAATTCCCACAGTGACCTCCATATATATAGAATACATGATATTCCCAATGAAGTAGCATTGCATGCATCCTCGAGGCCAGAGAGCTGCTTCCATTAATGCACCAATGCTTTCATGACAAACCTAGTACGCACGTACTCCTACGCTTCATTCATCTGCATGTAATCGGTCATTATCAATTTATAAGAGCATAACTGTTGTAAAGTGACTCTAGTCATTATATAGACATGATACAGCGCACAACATGTAATGACAAAAGAGAATAAGATGGAATCAAGGTGGTTAATACATAAAGGAATAAAGGACAAAGTTTTGAATATTCTAGAGTGACTGAGTTGGAATTGGCTGTTTTTTATTTTTGTAAACATCATCTTCTTTCTTATGGTTAATACGCCCCTTGAGTTTAGCGGGGTGTCACACATAGTTAGACTCGATCTCAAGATGGAGAATCAATTAGCTACCAAAGGTTTTGTAAACACATCTGCCAGTTGATCTTTACTGTTGCGAAACTAAACCTGCAATGTCTTGGCTGCCACTCTACCACGCACAAAATAAAAATCTTATAAGGAATGAAGATCAAGCTGCCATAGGTCAAGCACATAATCAAAATAGTCCAGTAATCACAACAAGAAATCAACCATGATTTTAACAACTTACCTTAAGTTGCACCATGATAAATTATGTATAAGTTTAGAAAGTTAGAATCTGCCTAGCTGTGTATAGTCATTATGTAATTCCTTTAATTTAGCATTCTTTCTATATTGTACAGATTCCTAGTATAGAAACAAATTGTGCATGATCAATATATATATGAATGAAAGTACACTCTCTCACTGAACTCATGAGATTGTTTTTCTTAAAACTTCTTTATGGTATCAAGAGCCAATACGGGTTGCTAGAGAGTTGTGTTTTTTTTTTCTTGCAATGGTTTCCTCTAATTCAAATGTTTCTTCCACATCCTCTGATTCAGACCCCTATCCATATCCTGTTTCACAGAATGTATTAAATTATGTGTCTCTCAAACTCACTTCCAGCAACTTTCTGCTCTAGAAAACTCAGATGCTAAATATCCTTGAAAGCTATGACCTTCAAGGTTTTATCACAGGTGATATACACACTCCATCACAGTTTATTCTTGATGAGTTTAATACCTCTCAACCTAATCCACTTTATCACAAGTGGCGTAGGTCTGATAGGCTTATTAAAGGGTGGTTTACAGCCACCTTGAGTGAGGAAGTTTTAGGCATTGTGGTTAGTCTAAACACTGCCTCAGAAGTCTGGAGTGCCCTTGTTCATACTTTTGCAAGGGTGTCCTCTGATCGTAGTCTTGCCCTTAAGCAAAGACTGCCTCAATCACTAAAGGATCTGATTCCTTGAGTGAGTATCTGAGGAGATTTAAAACAATTTGTGATGAACTTGTTGCTATTGGCAAATCTGTTTCTGAATACAAGAAGTCTTGGTAGCTTCTCAATGGTCTTGGTAAGGACTTTGAAGTTTTTGTAGCTACTATGCTTGGGCCACCGGTTCCAGCCTTTTCAGAATTAGTTACTTTATTGGAAACCCATATTGATAGATACAAGGTTGATGTTACTCCTCCTATGGATTTTTATGGCCAAAAGCCATTCAAACAAAGGAAACCAAACTCTAGCACTGGTTTCTTTACATCCAAAGGCCGTGCTTTGTCCAAAGCCAATCCACTGGTTCAAGATCAAGCTCATTCAACAATCAGTCTAGTGGTCCTTCTTCAAATTCAAATTTCAAAATAGCAAGCAAAGAAGAAGTTGTGTGTCAGATATGTCATAAAAGAAATCATATTGCTCTTAAATGCTTCAATAGGTTCAATCATTCTTTCACAAATGACAACCTTCCACAGAGTTTTGCAACCATTAAAATAGATGAGGCTCCTAACACAGCTTCATAGCATCCTGACACAGGTGCAACTGACCATATGACTGCTAATGAAGATACTCTTCACTCGTTACTCCCATATAATGGTCATGATGGTATTATGGTTGGTAATGGTAAAGTTTTACCTATCACTCATGTTGGTCAAGCAATGGTTGGTTCACCTCAATCTTCAATACAGTTGAATGATGTGCTAGTGGTACCTGAAATTAAGAAGGATTTATTATCTGTTAGTAAGTTTACATCTGATTATCCACTGAGATTTGAGTTTGATGGCCGTGGTTTTGTAATAAAGGACAGGACAACAATGAGGATAGTGGCCATAGGAAGGAAACAAAAGGGACTATACATTGTTTATGATGCTAGTTCAACCTCTCAGAATAAAAGGAGCTTTTTCTCCTCCAAATTTTTATTCACATATAAAGAGAACTGGCATCTCAGGCTTGGACATCCAAACTCAAGAATCTTAGACTATCTTTGTAATAAGAAGTTTATTACTCTTGATTCAAAATATTTTTCTTCTAAAATCTGTACAAGTTATCAAATGGGAAAAGTTTGTAAATTTCCATTTCTTTCAAGAGATAATATAGTCAATGCTCATTTTGAAAAAGTCCATTGTGATCTATGGGGACCTGCTCCCACTCCTTCTAAAGAAAAGTATAGATTCTATGTTATTTTTATTGATGAAGCTACTAATTTCAGTTGGTTAATTCTCCTCAAACACAAGTTTGATTTTAACTCTGCTTTTATACAATTTCATGTGTTTGTCATGTGCCATTTTAATGCCAAAATTCGGGTTTTCCAAACTGACGGAAGTGAGTTTAACAACAAGAATATCACTAAATATTTTCAAAAATTTTGGCATTCTTCATCAATCAGCTTGTCCAAAAACACCAGAACAAAATGGCAAAACTGAAAGAAAGCATAGAAGTATAACCAATCTAGGTCTAACCATGATGTTCCATGCAAGACTTCCACCTAGATTCTGGTTAAATTGCTTCTCTGCTACAGTGTTTTTGCTTAACAGGCTGCCTTCTCCTCTTCTTAATATGGGCTCTCCTTTCTTTAGACTCTATGCCAAACATCCTGATTATAGCATTCTTAGAACTCTTGGGTCTAGATGCTTTCCTTATCTTGAAGATTTTAGGTTTAATAAATGTGAACCAAAGTCATTGCCATATGTCTTTATTGGTTACAATACCAAACACAAAGGTTATAAATGCCTTTATCCACCCACTGGTCGAGTTTATACCTCAACGCATGTTCTAAGCCAACTCTGTTATATGATTCTCCTCCTATTGAATGAGAGTTTTCCAGCTTCATTGAATGTCAAAATAGTTTCTCAAAAGAATATGTATTACCATAGCAACATGTAGATTCAACCATTTCTCTCTTACCTACGGAAATAAATTCTTTGCAAAGTACACTTCCTCTCTTTCTTGTTGAAACTGCAGTGCAGGCACCATCACAACATCATATGCAAACTAGGTCTAGGTGTGGCATTCACAAACCTAATCCTAGATATGCAAACTTGCATAATTTGGTCTATATTCTTGCTGAGCCAAAATCTGTCAAATCTGCCAAAAACCACCCTGAATGGTTTTGCTGCAATGGAAGAGGAACTGGCTGCACTTGCAGTTAATCAAACCTGGAAATTAGTTCCAAGAACTGCTGACATAAATTTCATTGGATCCAAGTGGGTTTACAAGGCAAATGGCACACTAGAAAGGCTTAAAGCAAGACTGTTTGATAAAGGCTTCAATCAAGTAGATGGAGTTGATTTTTCAGAAACTTTCTCTCCAGTTGTAAAGCCTGCTACTATCATAATTGTCCTCACAGTTTTTACTGTGAAAAACTGGGCACTTCATCAATTAGATGTTAAGAATGTGTTTCTACATGGTTGTCTCAACACTCCTGTATACATGCATCAGCCATTAGGCTATACAGAAGAGCATTATTCTCAACATGTATGCAAGCTCAACAGAGCCTTATATGGCCTCAAACAGGCTCCTTGAGCCTGGTTTGACAGACTTAGTGACTTTCTCCTTTAGCTTGGGTTTTCTTCAAACTTAGCTAATCCAAGTTTGTTTATTTGTCACTCTAACCATGTGATACTAATCCTTCTTTTATATGTAGATGAAATGGTGGTAACAGGTGACAATCCCAATAGAATTCAATGGTTGATTTCTCAGCTCAGTTCTCAATTTTTCATCAAGGATCTTGGCTTTCTTCACCATTTTCTGGGAATAGAAGTCCACAAGATTGGTTCAGATCTCTTCTTATCTCAGCACAAGTATATTATAAAGTTGCTAACTCGAGCAAATATGCATGTGTAAACCTTTGTCTACGCCTATGCCATCCAAAGGTTAATAACTCAAAGCCTCTGAGGAGTCTTTCCATGATCTAACTCTTACAGGAGCATAGTTGGAGGCTTGCAATACCTGACATTTATTAGACCAGATCTCTCTTTTTCTATCAATTATCTTTGTCAATTATGCAAACACCAACAATCCAGCACTTCCAGCTTGTTAAGAGAATCCTAAGGTACATGCAGGGCACTGCAAAACTTGGCCTACATATAACCTCAAGCAGCACACTCGACTTGTATGGGTTTTCTGATACAGATTGGGCAGGTTGCCCAACCACAAGAATATCTACTTCAGGGTATTGCACTTTTCTTGGCAGCAACTGTATTTCATAAAGTGCTAAGAAGCAACCTACAGTGTCTAGGTCAAGTGCTGAGGCTACATACAAAGCCATGACATCAACTACAGATGAGCTGACTTGGCTTTCAAAACTACTCAGAGATCTTGGAGTACCTAAATCAAAAGCACCAACCCTACACTATGATCATATGAGTGCTTTATATATGACTGTTAATCCAGTTCTACATGCTCTAACAAAGCATATAGAACTTGATTATCACTACATTTGAGAAAGAGTAGCACTTGGGGCTTTAGAGACTAAGTTTGTTAAATCACTAGATCAGCTAACTGATATTTTTACCAAGTTATTGCTCAAGGGTCCATTCAAGCAACTGCGAGGCAAACTTGGCCTCTATTACCAAGCACAACCAAGTTTGAAGGGGAGTATAAGGAATAAAGATCAAGCTCCCATAGAACATGAAGCACAGAATCAAAACAGTCCAGCAATCACAGCAAGAAATCAACCATGAATTCAGCAACTTACCTTAAGCTACACCATGATAAATTATGTATAAATTTATAAAGTTAGAATCTGCCTAGCTGTGTATAGTCATTATGTAATTCCTTTAATTTAGCATTCTTTCTATATTGTACAGATTCCTAGTATAGAAACAGATTGTACATGATCAATATATATATGAATGAAAGCACACTATCACTCAAACTCGTGAGATTGTTTTTCTCAAAACTTTTTTAAATCAATATTCATGTGTTTGGTACGAGAGTGATAAACAAGATTAGAAGTGAGGTATGTCGCCCCTAGGTTATCATACCCCAGAATAAGAGGTTTTGACAGTGAAAAATCAAGTTCTTTAATCAGGGTTTGCAACCAAATGAGCTCTACAGTTGTGTTAGCCAGAGATTTGTATTCAACCTCTGTGCTAGAGCTTGCAACTATATGTTGCTTTTTTGAACTCCATGAAATGAGGTGATTTTCCAAAAATTACAGAAACCACCTATAAGATCTCCTATCATCCGAGTACTCTACCCAATCGACATCAAAGTATGCATGCAAAGTAAAAGGTGAATTCTTGGAGAGAAAAAAAATCATAATTAATGGTGGATTTGAGGTGGCAAAGGATCCTCTTCATAAGTTGGCACACTTATGAAAGTTTAGGATCATGCATAAATTGGCACACTTTAGTTACATCAAAAGACACATTAGGACGAGTTAAGGACATATATTGTAAACTACCAACAGTGCTTCTGGACAAAGTAATATTTTCAAAGGAATGGAAATCAAACTTAGAGAGTTTGGTCTAGGCTAACATGGGTGAGGAGATGGAATTGGCAGTAGTCATATTGATCTTTGGCTATAAACATACTACCGAGAGCTGAAATCAAGTTATCAACAACTGTTGAAGATGAAGATGTGATTATCATGTCATCTACATACACGAGAATGAACATGCTGAGCGTAGGTGTATGCAGAATAAAAAGAGACGGATCTCCTTTAGATGCCAAGAAACCATAACTGATAAGCCAAGAACTCAATTCAGAGAACTAAGCTTGAGGAGCTTGCTTTAGACCATAAATAGCCTTATTAAGTTTACAGACAAATTTTGGTCGCAAGGGGTCAACAAAACCTTACGGTTGTTGCATAAATATTGTCTAAAAAAACTTACCATGTAGAAAGGCATTCTGGATGTTTATTTGACGAAGGCACCAGCCACGAGCAACAACAATTGAAAGTACCAACCGAATGGTAGAGAGCTTTACCACAAAATTGAAGGTTACGGTATAGTCTAGATCAATTTGTTGGTGAAATCCCTTAGTCATGAGTCTAAATTTTCTCCTTTCAATGGACCCATTAGAGCACAACTTAGTGCGAAAAACCCAACCACAACAATCGAGATTAGAGGCAGTATTGGGAGGAACTAGTGTCCAGGTGTTGGTTTTCATAAGGGCTTGATATTCTTGTGACATGGCAGATTGCCATTCATAAAATTTGAAGGCTATAGTGAAGGAGGATGGCTCATCGGGAACCATGGCAGTGGAGAGAAAGCAATTTCGAGTTGGATAGGGAATCGTTCCATCGTTGAAGGTTCAAGGTTTCGATGAGTTTGTAAAAGAACGAGTTATTATAGAAGATCATGGAGGAATTAAGGATTTGGAAGTTGGGATGATTGAGGAATAGCCGAAGGAGTTGAGGATGAATTTGAGAGATTAGGATTTGCAGGAAGAGAAATTGGGGAAGATGAAAGTGATTCTGAAGAGATACTGGAGGGTTGGGTTTGTGTGGCAGGAAGTTGGGTTTGGGATAAGGCAGGTGGGCCAGTTACAAGTGCGTTTGAGGTCGGGCCATTGGAAGGTGGGATTGGGATTGGGCCAGAGTTAGGATTGGAAGGTGGACCAAACAGAATAAAGTTAGAATGAGATGAAGGAATATAGGAGTTAGGACCAAGAGGTGCTGGGCCAAGAATAGAATTGGGGAAAATAGGAAGTAAGATTGTGCGAGGGCTGGGCTAAGGAACAGGTTGAGTGGAACTGTTTGTTTTGTGAGGAAACCTTGTTTCATTAAAAACGACATCTCAGGAAATATAGAGATGGTTTGTTTTATAATCAAAACACTTATATCCTTTGTGAGAGGTGCTATATCCAAGAAATATACATGAGGTGGATCTGAAGCTTAATTTGTGTCTATTATATAGTCGAAGATTAGGCCAACATTCACACCCAAAAATTTTGAGAAAAGAGTAATCGGGAGGTTTATGATAAACCATGAAGTAAGGTGATTTATTTTGTAAAACAGGGGTAAGTAGTAAGTTAATGAGGTAAGTAGTGGTTTCTAAAGCATCGACCCAAAAATAAAATGGGAGAGAGGCTTGGGCTAAAAAAGTAAGTCCGGTTTCAACAATATGGCGATATTTATGCTCAACAATACCGTTTTGTTAATGTGTATGTGGGCAAGAGAAGCGATGATTTATTCCAAAGTTTTTGCAAACTATTGTAAGAGAAAGAAATTTACCCCCGACATCGGTTTGTAGGGGAATAATTTTTGTATTAAAGAATCGTTCTAAAAATTTAATAAATGAAGTGAAAGCAGATAAAACATCCGATTTAGTTTTGAGAGGGAAGCACCAAGTAAACCTTGTAAAATGATCAACTATAGAAAGATAGTATTTGAATCCATTTCTTGAGATAATAAGGGTTGGACCCCATACATCGGCCCAAACTAGATCCAGGGACTTTACAGAGGAAGCTATACTTAAAGAAAAAGGCAATTGATGGGCCTTGGCAACAAGACATTCGGGACAAACAGAAGGAGATTGAGAGGGGAAATAAGGCAAGTAGTGGGTGTGCAATAATCTGGAGACAATAACGAGAGAGGGGTGATCGAATCTCGTGCCAGCAGCTTATCGATGCTTTCTCCCCAATGCTGACGAAAGGAAAAGACAACGACAGGGAGGAGGGAAATTGATAAAGGCCATTATGGGTTGGTTCGTTGATGAGGAGCCTCCCTCTCGTTTTTTCCTTCACTGAGAAATGATCATCATGTGATTCAAAGAAACAAGCATTATCAGTGTAAAATTGGAAAATATATACAAGATTTTTTGTGATAGTAGGAACATAAAGGAGATTACGAAGTTTAAAAGATGAGGAATTAAAGGAAAAAGAAGATTCACCAATATTGTGGCTGGGAAGACCGGTTCCGTTGCCAACTCGAATTTGCTCATTTCCATTGTATGGTTCAAATTTAAGATTAAGACGGGAGAGATCGTGGGTTATGTGATGAGTTGCGACACTGTCTGGGTACCAGGTTGGGTCGGGAATGGCTGATGGGGAGGTGGAGTTGAATTGGAAGGATCAGGAAGGATCATATTGATAGGCATGGTCAAATATAAAGTGACACTGCAAGGCAACGAGTCCAGGTTTGTTGCAAACTTGATAAGTAGGTCTCTGTTGATGATTGTTTTGAGAAGAGAAATTTGAGTTTTTATGAGAGAAGGAACATCCTCTGTTAGAAACCTCTCTTGGCTTCTATGATTTTGACCTCCATGAAAAAAAACCCTACCTCTCTAGTCTCATGGACTGTTGGTGCTTAGGTCAGCAGCTGGTTCAAAGGGGGAGGACATGGGATTGCAAGAGTTGTATGTCATCCTACTCTCATGGATGAGACAAAGGTGATAGAGCTCATGGGATGTGATGAGTTCAGTTCGGGTTGTACAGAGGTGATGAAGGTTTCGTAGGTAGGGCCAAGACCATTGAGCAGATATGTGATAAATTCCTTGTCGAAAAGTGGACTACCGGTTGCAGCAAGTGTATCAACAATCATTTTCACCTTGCTGAAATAATCTGAGATATGATCTCCTCGAGATAAGTTGGCAAGCTAAAATCTAATTGGAATTATTTGGCTTGAGAGTGTGAGCTAAACATGGATTCAAGAGAGGACCACAACTCACGTGATGTACCTGCAGAGATAACATGGCCAACCACAGAATCTGTTAATGAAGATAATAGAAGACTCAAAATGAGTTGATCATGTGTGTTGCCAAGTAAGAAAGCCTGGATTTATTTTGGACTGGAATTGTTTTCGATAGAAATCATTTTTGGTGATGGTGTTTGTGTGCCATCCACACAGGAAAACAAATCTTGTCCTCTTAAGTAAGTTGTAAGCTGAACTTTCCATAGTATGTAATTTTCAAAGGTAAGTTTTATTGAAACTAGGTGAGAAAAGGAAGAGCAAATGGAGGTAGGAGGAGATGGGGAGGTAGAAGGAGAAGCTGCCATGGTTAAAAAAAAAAAAAAAAAAAGGATCAGAGAGACTGCCAGTCTAGCAGCTCTTATACCATATCAGAAGGAAATAACATGCATTCGCAAAATGTTCATTCCATTGAGCGTAACTGTTACACAATGACTCTAGTCTTTATATAGACATGATACAGCACAGCATGTAGTGACAAAAGAAAATAAGAATAGAATCAAGTTGGTTATAACATAAAGGAATAAAGGACAAAAGTTCTCAATATTCTAGAGATGCTGAGGTGGAATTGGCTACTTTTTATTTTTGTAAACATCATCTTCTTCCTTATGGTTAATAAAAGAGTACTAGCTAGTTCCAACCATAAGGCAGCTGCCAGCTTCATCTGTAAATTATTTAAGGGATGGAAAGGTAGTAGAAAAGTTACTCATGACATCGATCATATCTTCCTTTCCTAGCAAATTAAGAAACTTGAAACACCGGATATACACACCTTGCAAGATCTGATCCCTAATTTGGAATAGCCTAACGACATGCCACGTATGTACGTATAGCCCCACCTCGATGAACAACAGTGACTTGAAATGAGCCGAAACAAACGTCTACCCAACTTTTCATGTTGTGCTCTTGATCACATATGATATTTAGACCAAATCACTTGCAATATGCGTGCCATAAAGTTTTCCTCCCACGCATCAATTCGAGATCATGGATATAATGCCTAATCTGCCGTAGGCCATAGCTTATTATCAATTAACAAAGAGGGATGTGCATGGACCGGTTGAGTAGGGATATATGCACCTCCATAAACTACCGGTCGGGCCTGATAGGCGATAGTATCACACTCTTCTCAAAGGAACCGTACGTGACACTCTCATATCATGCAACTCTCGAAATCGGACCTCTTCTGTCCTTTCACCGAAGGAACCTCGAGCCAACCTATCCTCCCACTTTAAAAATATTTAAATAATGAATTTGTACAATATCTTTTTAATATTTAGTTATTTATATATTAAAAAATGGAAAGAAGTTAGCCATCCTCAATGGCCCACATCATATGGCCGTCCTTGGCCACCTCATCTGTGGTGGGTGGCCCAAGTCCCCACCACAAGTGGCCCTTGCGTACTGGTCATGAACCGTTCTAGGCCATCCGGCGCAAGGTGGCCCAAAGATTCGACATTAACCGATCATAAAATCTGCTCCAGATTTGGCCTTAACTCGCGGGATCCAATTAGATTTGGCGAGATCTCTTCGAAACCAGAGTGAATATTGTCTAGACTTTCTTAGGATGGCAGTGGTCACTCGAGAGACTGCAGGCGATAAGTGACTGAAAATAGTAAAAAATGATTTGAGTTATGGTGGAATATTTTCTGATTTTAGAATTTATGGTTTATATTTTAGGGTTTTAGAAAAAAAAAATTATACTGTGTGGCTTTGTTTTAGTAAAGAAGATAAACCCTTGACATGTCAAGTGAAGATTGGAGGGTGTAAAACTTTACACCGCATCCGGTACCAAAAAGGGTCTGTTCTCTAAATATTAACATGCATAACAGCTAAAAAAATATATATATTAACATGATTGACTGCATGCACAAGTCTCTAAATATCCAGCTCCCGGTCCCGCTGATAGGCTGGTGTGCGAGAGAAAGGTCGGTGTGTCTAACGAATACCTGATCTTTTTGGTTGGAACGTTTGGTTGGTCGCGCATTTTTAGTTGAGCCCCTAGTCTCCCCCCGGCCCGCCACATTTATATACAGATCACAAAACTACCGGTCAATCCAAACTAACCCCAGCTCCCACGGCTCCAACTACATATATTTCAGTAGTACTCTTCGATCTCAGCATATATTGGATGGTACAATTTTTTTTTATCACCCACCATATAACCTACATGTGTCCATCATGAGTCTTAGAAATCTATGGGGACATACATATATATATATATATATGTATGGTCATCTCTGAGTGATATGGAAGATTTTATAAAAAATCTCAGCTTTTCTATCTTATGCATTAACTTTCTTTAACTCTCCTCTCCTGTCATACCTTTTCTTCTTCATTTTTAGCTCAAACTCGCTTAGATCGATTTTCCATGACCCCATTTGATGATCACTGTGATCAGATCATGCTCTGCTCTGCATTAATGCAGTTTGTTCTTGTTTCAAGCTGGACGTATCCCGCCGGTAAGTCATCAATCGTATGTAGTTTCAAAGCTTTTCCTGCTCTCTGTCATATATATTCTTGAAAATTAACTAGTTAATGGCAAGGAACATGTTTCTTATTTTCTGGAGACGAAAGTTGTTTCTACATATAATGGCCGGGTGCTGCTTTTTCTCTTATAATATCAAAGACATGAGCAAATAGCTCTAAAAATTATATGTTGGGCCTAAAGGCTCGAACTTACTCCTCCCTTCAGAGTGGCTTAAGTTGTAGGAGCATTTCTTTTGATTTGCTATATAATTTATTAGGAGTATAAGCAAAGTTTTGGAGAAATTTAAGCTCTGTACGTAGGAAATACAACTGTCGTATCGATGCATTGAATAGACAGAATTAAGCAAGCAGCACCATCCTTACTGTATCCTACCTTAAACCAAGGAATATATGGAATGAACCAATGAAACCCACGAGTACCCCATATTTTTGGTTGCTCAAGTTTCATGAGGTTGAAATATTCAATATTGCTGGACAAACCCGTTGTAGGAACATGCTATGGATTCATGACTCTCTCTCTCTCTCTCTCTCTCTCTCTCTCTCTCTCTCTCTCTCACACACACACACGCCATCTATAGTTTTCTATAGCCATTTTTTTAACATTTGAGAGTACTCAGAACTGAGAAGGTCAATATGGGTAGTTTGAAAAGCATATATACAACCAAAGTTTTGTTAGCTACTTAATGTTTTGATCTGTTTCTAGCCATCAGATGTTTTTGTTTTCCCTGGCTAAAAATTGTCTTCCATATGATCTACACGGTAACGTAGGATGCGAAACTGATCGTAAAGAATTAATACAAATACAACATTGTACCAAAGTTTAAAGAACCAAAAATCTAATGTAATGTGTCGGTGTCAACACACTATAAGAAAATTATTTATTTGTGGTTAGTTATTTTTTATAAAAATAATTATTTTCTGTTAAAATAAATCTGTTTTCATTATAAATAATTATTCTCGTCATAAATAATTCATTATAAATATTCATTTTTCTGACCGTATTTACCACTAACAACGCGCGCGCGTGTATATATATATATATATATATGTTTGAGTGGTAGTTTGAAGCAGAGGGTCAGACAGGTATTAACTACTGCCTGCAGCTTTAGAATATTATACAATTAATATTAACTCCTATTAAACACATAGAGCAAAGGGCTGTTAACTTTGGTCATGATTTAGTTTGACATTTTCCAATAATCTAGGATCAATTCAAGGTTTCTCCGGTAATTATCAAAAAAAAAATCTGTTTAATTATGATCAATTATTTTTTATAAAAATAATTATTTTATATTAAAAGAAATTTATTTTTATCATAAACAATTATTTTAAAATAATTTACCATAAATATTCGTTTTTCGACTGCAGGATAGAGAGTGGCTTCGAGATCGATGTTTCAAATGCAGGCAGGCTGTCCTACTACTACGACTACTTTCGATTGCACAACCACTACTAGGGTCTAGTAGACTAGTACTACTACTACTGCAGCTGCAAATAGTAAGCAAGCACTTGTCTCTCTCTCTAGCTAGTGTACATGATGACTCGTTTCAAATTAATTAATAAAATACTCAATGTATTAATATATATTAACGGGAAATATGGCTTTCTCAGAATTAATCAATCTCATTAATTTGTTAATGCATATTAATTGTTTACTAAATTAATCTAAAAATCTTTAAATTAACTTCCTGTTGCAATCAAAATTACCTTATTCTTTCACACACACAAGAATATATATCATGTCCGAGTAGGGACACTGATAGTCATAAATATACATATATATAATAATGATATATACGAGTTTAAAATGTACAAATCTCGCATATACTTTTTATAAAAAAATTGGAACCACCATGAAAAAATATGATTTTTTTTTCCTGTAGAGCCTACCTTTTTACAAAAGGCTTGCGCAAAATTTGTACATTTAGAACTTGTCCCTAACATTATTTATATATATAGAGAGAGAGGAAACATTAATACTATCAACATAAGGTAAAGTAACAAAAAGATATAAAATATTGCAAGAAAGTAAGTGACAGATTACTGGAGTAACGTGCAAGTAAATAAATAAATAATAACTCAAAAAATTCATAAATTATCAATTGAAACAGTTGTAGTTGTTTTTCATATTAGATAAACAACAATACATGAAAAAATTTAAAAATTACAAAGGGAGAACAAGAAAGCAAGAGAAGAGAATGACTGTTAGGGTCTAAAACTCCTAAAAGTTATCGTAATAAGGTTCTGCCTTTTAACAAAGTCAAGTCTTCTTTATATGTAATAGTACAATAATTATTGGGATGAATAGTGATGAACAATAATTTTGACTTTTTTACTATTCATTTGACCAGAAAAAATCTACTAAAAGCAAAGGTAAAACAGCGGAAATCTCTGACTTTGCCATGATTCCTGATGTTGGTTCCATAATTTCAACTATTGCAAAGTCAGAGATTCTTGTTGTTTTAACCTTACTTTCAATGGCTTTTATTTGGACAAATGAATAGTAAAAAATAAGTCAAAATTACTGTTCATTACTATTCATCCCAAGACTTTACTAGTAAGCTACTTTTTACCTACATAAGGAGACCTTGACTTTGTTGAAAGGAAAGATCTTATTACGAGAACCCTTAGGAGTTTCAGAACCTAAGAGTCATTATATTGTGATAACGCATATGATAAGGATAAGGGTAGGTAGTGTATAGAGTCCCACATTGCTTGGAAATGAGAAGTTCTTACTCTTTATAAGATTTCAATGGAACTCAAATTGTATCATTGACTAATCATTTTGGAGCATAGACCATGTGGTTTGGGCCTTCCATTGAGGTGTTACAAATGGTATCAGAGTCAGGTTCCAACCAGAAATGTGGGTCTTGAATTGTGCCACCTACAATGGACAAGCCCGATGATGACGTTAGGATTTTAAGGGGGGAGATTGTGATACCCCATATGATAAGGATAAGAGTATGTGGTGTATTAGATCCCACATTGTTTAGGAATGAGAAGTTCCTGCTCTTTATAAGGTTCCAATGGGCTCCAATTGAATCATTGACTAGTCATTTTGTAGTATAGGCCATGTGGTTTAGGCCTTCCATTGGGGCGTTACAAATTATCTGACTTTTTAGTTCTCTCCTTGTAATTCTTAAATATTTTTCATGTATTAATGCTGTTCATTTGATATGAAGAACAACCACATCTGTTTTAATTGATAAATTGTGACTATTTTGAGTATTTTTTATTTACTTACTTACTTGCACATTACTCCAATCATCTGGTCCCTTTGGACTCCAATCATTTGGTTATTTACTTATATATATATATATATGGTAGTCTATAAATAGTGCAAGCTAGTGCATTAAAAAAATGCCCTAGAAAACTCCCGTAGTTATCATCTACCTAGGATAATAACTTCTAAATGTAAACATTGTTAGATATTAAGGTCTACAAACACAAGTTTGGGTGTGAAATTTAGAATAAATGAAGTTTAGGACATCAATCTCTCAAGCTCCCAATATCCCTATTGATGCGGAAAAAATTGCACAACAGGCTAGACGGAGAAAAAAAGTCATTTCCAGCCCACTGGTTGACTTGGGCCTTGATTGGTGTTTTTTAGAGCCCCCGAAAGTGTACTGGTATTGTTGTACAGTGCCGATGCGTACATCCATGACGGTGAATGGAAAACAAATACAGAGAAAATAAGAGAAAGAGACACATAAATTTTCATGATTCAGCATATTGCCTACGTTCAAGTGCGTTTGGGGACGAAAAATTGACTACAATATATTTATTTGCATTCTCTCATGGCCTTTCATTTTTCATTGTACAAAGAAAGTTGGAGATCTTCTTGCTGGAGAAGATGTCTCCCTCGATACGTTGAAGAAGAAGAGAGCCCGATTGGTCATCTAGTTCCTTGCTTTTCTCTCACCCCCCTTGCGCATGCCTACCTGCCATGACGTGACCAGTCCCTTTGCGTGTCTGTCAGCGCAGGTGAGGTTTGACCCTTGGCGTGTCTAAGCATCCCTTCCTTTTCCCACTTCCTTTTGACACACTCCTCTTACACCTCCTGCATTGATGGTCACTTATTGTCACTTACTCACTTCCTCTCCATTTCTTCCTCTAATGTGGCTTGGTGGGCTGGGTCTAGCCTTCAATAGGCCGGGTATTTTATCCTCCATAGATACCCGCAATTTTTAAGGGCAACTCGTTCTAACAAAAATCTTGAGAATCCTTAAGATAAAATATGCAATAGAGGTCGTCAGTAAGAAAAAAAATTTCAGATTCTTCGTTCTCCATTCTGCTTGTGTTAAGCGATAAATGCCTACGGGGGCAAATTTAGGTAGGAGGTGTATGCGGCTGCCTACAGTGCAAGCGCGGGTGTGGTGGGAGGTATACTCGTCTGTGTATAATGCAAGCACGGAGCAACACCTTACAGCCACACCAGAACACTATTGGGGGCTCGAAACAATACCGATCAAGGCCCAAGTCAACTAGTGGGCTAGGAATGATTCCGGCCTGTTGTGCGATTTTTTTTTCATCAACAGTATCATCGTTTGTGAGATTTGATTTCCTCTCTTCGCCGGAGGTGGGAGAAGGAAGATTTTTTAGCATGATAAATAATTGTAAGACAAGCAGACAACATTCTTCTTCAGATGCACCGTGCAAAGAAGAGGTACATGGCAAGCACTATTCATATAAGAGGCACATATACTTCCCAAGCCATTACCACAATGCACTGCGCACGCCACGATACTGTACACTTAAGTGCATGGGAGGAGTGGATGAAGCCATGCACATACCGACCATGCATGGCACGCACAGTGCCATACATGGAAGTGCACCCGAGACCCACCACGGGCACACACCGTGGGCCCACCGGAGAAAACTCCAAGCCACCATGGAGGCTGTTGGCACTGTCTGTCGCAGCCGTGGTGGTCATTGTAGATGATGGTCATGCATGGCGGAAAACAGTTGAGCATTGCCCCACGAGCACAAGAAAGGCTCACGGTGGCTGGGATGTGAGCCCCCCCTCTTCAGCAGCCACCACTTGGGCCACCAAAAGTTTCTATTCCCAGTCGGCCACCTCTCGTGAACAAGGAGCGAACAGAGCCCAACGTCACGCCTTACTCGTTGCAGCATGAGATGTGAGGTGCACGTAAAGCAACCGCAGGTCCAGTGAACCTGCATATGGCCACCACGTGGTCTGCCAGTAGTTTTTGTCTCGATCCGGCTCATCTCCGCCACTAGGGACTGAGTACGGTGTGCCTAACGGGTGCATGGCAACGTATGGCAACGTGCACCCGAGAGGCTCATGGCCTTACTCTGCTTATAACCCTCCTAGGCCACTCCATGGTGGGCAACCACCTCAACCGCATGAAAATGTACCAGCTTGGGACTCATCTTGCATAGGACCCATCTAATCAGGTGCAGTACCTCAACTGCACAGGATCTCCTCTGCTCGGGACTTGACCCCACGGGGCCCTTCTCGACCACCCATTGGCGGGCAACACCTCAACCAGCATTGGGTCTCTGCTCGGGACTCAACCGCACGGGGTTCTCTTCTGCTCGAGACTCAAGCGCACAGGTTGTACCAACTTGGGACTCAACCTACACGGGACCCATCTGATCAAGTGCAATACCTCAACTACACGGGATCTCTTCTGCTCGGGACTCAACTGCACGTCTGCTCGAGGCTCATTTGTATGGGATCTCCTCTACTTGGGACTCATCTACATGGGACTCACTTGCTCGAGGCAATTCCTCATATGCACGAGACCCATCTGATCAAGTGCAGTACCTCGGCTGCACTAGCCTCATCGGGCAACACATTGCATANGAAGAAATTGCAACTAGCTGCGGACAATTTTCGGTCAAGCAAAAATTGGCTACAGGGACTAAAAACTCTTTGGTTTGTCTTTCTCAAAATTTGTGTGAATTTATTTCTACTAACAAAACTACTTCCTGTGATGTGGAACACCAGCCACATAGCCCGGCACAGGCGCAGCCCAAACGTCCCAATATAACTCATTCTGGACAAATTGTTTGGCACTAACGAGCATGCTGGCACAATCACCTCACTCGGCGAGCAACTTTCCAACAGCTAACAACCAGTGTTTTAAGCGTGTGCCACGCATGTGGAACGTGCACCATGCATAAGCCATGCACGGTATACGTAGTGGAGAACAAGGAACAACCCTGCCCCCAGCGCACGTTGCACATGCTCCACCAACTTGTCAGCCCAAATCTGCTCAACCAATTTTAGTCAAGTAATAATCCACTACAATAACATTTATTCTCCAAACAAGTTGCATGGCATCACAAGCACCCGAATCTTCTTTATCACCAAAACATGACAACCTGCATGCCTCAACAGTGGCACATCTCCAACCTTCACCCCGCTCAAGCAGAGCAATTCAGGTTTGCCACCCCACTTTGTGATTTGGGTCATTGATGCTGACTGAGTTGATTTTTTCTTGCACGGACAAGCACCTTGCGCCAGCGAGGCCGAGTCCCTAGACTCACCGCAACACAAAAGTCGAACATAAATCCCTAGATTTGCCGACCCCTGCACCAGCAAAGCCGAGTACTTAGACTCACCACCACACAACGGTCGAATACAAGTCCCTAAACTTCTCAACCTTCGAGCCAGCAAAACTGAGTTTCTGGACTCATCATGATGCATTGGCTAGGGCCAGGGACTTCCAAGTTCTGCCCCATCCACAGCCATTCAGACACAAGTCCCCTAACTTGGAGACCTTCGTGCTACAAGCCGAGTCTCCAGACTCGTCACAATGCATTAGTTAAGGTCAAGGCCTTCCAAGTTCTGCCCCATCGACAGTCAGTCAGACATAAGTCTTTTGACTTGCCGGCCTTCATGCTACAAGCCTAGTCTCTGGACTCGCTGCGATGCATTGACTATGGCTAGAGCCTTCCAAGCTCTGCTCCATCAACAACCAGTCAGACATAAGTCCCTTGACTTGTAGACATTCATACAACAAGCCGAGTCTCTAGACTTGCCACAATGCACTGGTCGGGCTAAAGCCCCAGGGCTCACCCACACGACCTAAGTCGGACACAAGTCCCTAAACTTGCCAACCTTCGTGCCATCAAGCCGAGTGTTACACTCGAGCCATAACCGCTGCCAACGGGTTACCTCCAAAAATGAGCCTTCAGAGTTAACAGACCCTCAAGCTTGGCAACCGCCTAAGGTGGACCCAGTGGGTCGACCGGCCCTCTGATCGCTTTGTGTGGGTTACTTCACACAAACTACAACACTAATAGTAAATTGAAAGCAAAAACATCGAACGAACATACACTTCTCAATAACAAGAAACATCCGAGCTCTACATCACACGTGATCAAGTCCACCTTCTGCCATGTTCGAGCTCCTATTTGGCATCATACACGGTCGAGTATACCTCCCGCCACATTCGAGCTCCTCGTTGGCATCTCACACGGTCGAGTATACCTCCCGCCACATTCGAGCTCCGCGTTCGCATCTCACGCAGTTAAGTGTCCCTCCTGCCACATCCAAGCTCCGCACTCACATCTCACACGGTCAAGTCCACCTCCCACCACTTCCGAGCTCCGTACTCGCATCATACGTGATCGAGTATACCTCTCGCCACATCCGAGCTCCGCGGTCAAGTATACTTTCCTCCACATCCGAGCTCTGCGCTTGCATCTCACGCCGTCGAGTCCACCTCTCGTCAAGCCCGAGCTCTGGGCTTACAACATACGCAGTCAAGTATACCTCCCACCACATCCGCTCTTGCATCGTAGGCAACCACACGCACATCTCGCCTAAATTCACCCTTGTAGGCATTTATCGCTTAACACAAGCAAAATAGAGAACAAAGAACCCGTTTCTGAAATTTTTTTTCTTACAAATGACATATGTTGCATATTTTATCTTAAAGATTCTCAAGGGCTTTGTTGGAACGAGTTGACCTTAAGAATCGCAGACATCTATGGATGATAAAATACCCAGTTTGTT